>JAOUQT010230495.1:0-17477 GCA_025769995.1 Xyliphius kryptos | reverse complement strand
ACATTGGTAACTTCAGTGGACCTGGGATTTAAACCCCCAACCTTCTGATTGATAGTCCAACACCCTAACCACTGAGCTACCTCTCCCTGGGAACTGATAGGAGGTGATGTAAAGATGGGCAACAATGTGGTGTGGCCATGTACGCTACCTGCTGCGAGAAACTCGGCAAGAACATCTTGCTTTTTCTGAGGATCCCCATCAGGATCCACCCCCATCCTCGATCTCCAGAGCTCTGAGAAACAAAGACGCTTCTCCTTTGGGATGTGGGCACCATGCCAGAGCGCCTTCATGGTGTAGTCCACGTTAATGAGTATCTGACCCACTTTGGTGTCGTGGTATGCTGGAGGCAGGTGGCAGGAGGAACTCTGATCGTAGCTGGGCTCCAGGCTGATGGACGGAACTTGGTTAAAGCAGTAGATGCCCACTGTAAGTTCTCTGATTATCTGGTGCACCACTCTGTAGTCCAGACTCCCAGTGGAGTCACAGGGGGTCAGTAGAATCACGTTGTTTTGGGAGAAATCCTGGATTTGTCGGATTATTCCAGGTGGAGCTTCTACAGGATGGGGGACGTTCTCCTGATCGAACAACCAGCTGCAGGTGGTGAGCGTCAGCAGCTCCTGAAGCTCCCGCAAGTCATATTTCTCAAAGATGGCACTGGCAGAGCTCTGCATCTCCATAGTGACACGGACAGACTCAGGGAGTCTTGTATGGGTCTTGGCATTTACGGAAAGGCGCTCCAGTTTCATCAGAGTTTGTTTAACGTTGATCATCTCTGCAATTCAGCACCGTGTTCAGGTATCAGGTTCTTTTGTTCTTGGTCTTTTTGCGGGGTTGGTTGGTTCTCCTACAAAGATTAAAAGTGACCAGATATTACTTATTCCAATCCTCAGAAACGCTGAACATCAGTATACCACAGTAAAACACCAATGCCCTCAAAGACTCATCACTAATTCTCTCGCTTCCCGAGTACCTACAAGGCTGAAACTTGGTATCATGATTCTCTATTATTTTATTGGAAAAACCAAGTACTTCTTACTTCCTTTGTTCAATAGTTTGTTTGATATCCCCATCAAACCCAAGACCCCTCCAGTTTCACATCGGGGTCTTCCAGAGTACCTACAAAGCTGAACCGTGGCTCCTTCATTACCCATCATGTCCTTGGGAAAAACTAACTTTCTCACTTTCCTATGTTCGATTGTTCGATATCGCCATCAAACGCAACACCTTAGATGAATTGGGGTCTTGGTGAGTACCTACAAAGCTGAAACTTGGCTACGTCATTCTTTATCGTGTCCTGATAAATTTACGTAAGCAAGAGCCTTTCGTTTGCGACTCCTAAGCTTTGGAATAACTTAAATCAGACCTGCCTCTTTACTTTCCACTTTCAAAACTAGCCTTAAAACCTGTCTCTCAGTCTCCGCTCTTATTTGTCCCAAAGATGTTCTATGGGGTTAAGGTCAGGACTCTGTTGTGCAGGCCAGTCAAGTTCATCCAGACCAGACTCTGTCCCCCATGTCTTTATGGACCCTGCACTGGTGCACAGTCATGTTGGAAGAGGAAGGTGCCGGCTCCAAACTGTTCCCACAAAGTTGGACGCATGGACTTGTCCAAAATGTCTTGGAATGCTGAAGCGTTCAGACTTCCTTTCATTGAAACTAAGGAGCCAAGTCCAGTTCACGGAAAACAACCCCACTCCATATTCCCACTCCTCCAGACTTTACACTTGGCACAGTGCAGTCAGACAACCACCAAACCCAGATTGCCAGATGGAGAAGCGCAAACGCATCTCTACCTCTCTAGAGTTCAGTGGCAGCCTGCTTTACACCACTGCATGCAAGGTTTTGCATTGCACTTGGTGATGTATGGCTTGGATACATCTGCTCGACCATGGAAACCCATTCCATGAAGCTCTCTGCACACTGTTCTTGAGCTAATCTGTTCTTGATGTAACTCTTTCACGTCTTTATGAGCATTAACTCATCTAAGAAGGCTTTCTATAAGATTTTGGAGTGTGTTTGTTGAAATGTTTGCCTATTTATCAGGGAATTTGGTGAAAGAGCAAATACAGCTGACTGTGAACAGCCCGCATCTTTAGCAACCATGCGTGAAGTTACCTTTTTCAAGAAGTTTCACAATCCTCTCTTTTGTTTCAAGAGACATTTCTCTTGTTGGAGCTGTGGTCTTCGCCACTCCAGTTCGTCTAGCAGCCCTTCAAGATGACATTACTGCAGGTTTTTTAACTGCAGATCTAATCTGAGGCAGGTGTCAATTTAGGGAAAGGAAATTGACTTTGTGTGTCCTTATTTTCTACCTTCAAGATGAGTGGTTCCATATTTTTTTCCCGTGCTTGCTCAATAAAAGTAACATTTACTTTGGTTCCACGATGTCTTTTTTGAAAAATTTTTTACTGTTCCTGAAAGCCAACAAGTTGCTCTTTGGAATGATCTTATTATTGCATCATGTTTTTGATCTGAGTTTGTTCTACAGAATAAAATGTCTTGAGTGGGTGCTCATCCTTTTTGCCAGGGGTTGTATATAATATGTGCCTTTATTTGTTATTGTGAAAAATGGAGCTTGTTTGATGACTGCAATTTTTGATAAAGAATTCGGATTCGGATGCTCTCTGCTTTCTGCATGTAGGCTGTTAGGACACATCCATCCATCTATTATCTTCTACATAGTCCTATATAAAAGTTGTGGGAGGTTTCCCATGACCGAAGGAAGAAATTTTCCGGGGCTGGGCAGATACACCATAGTACACGAAAGCTTGGCTCTTCATGTCAATAACAAAGCACTTGTGTTTAAGTTAAACCGACTCATTTTCTTAAACACAAGCACTTTCAATCCCATCGTCTTTGTCCAGATGATCAAGCTGATTAATTCCATGAGGTAAATCTCAATTAAGCTGAAAGGAAACTCACTCAATTCGAGGCGTTTGGGAAAATGTGGACTGACGGAAACGTTACCAGAAAATAGATTTCGCTACAGAATCGTCTACGAACATAAATTTCCGTCAATAGCTGCTTGGCCCTTGACCTTTGCCAGCATTGCCTTGCAAAGGTCTGCAGTTTCACATAGTTTATGGCTTTGCCGTGCTGCTAAATTGAAAGAGCATTTGTGTCGATGCGTTTTCTTTATGTTCGAAATCGAAATGATTTGGCCAGCAATCTGACGTTGAAGTGATATTTCACACGATGATTGAAAATTCTCTCGTATGATTTAAGGTTTTGGATTTAGGGAGTTTTGCGTCTTCGTTAACATTACAACACGTTTCGCATGCCTTTACAGAGGTTGGCACATGGCCAAGTTACACCCATGTTAAGCTTTTAATGGTCTTGGTTACAAATCATTAGGCAGTAAATCTTTAGTTGTGAGTACAATTTGGCTGCAGTTTGAGGTTTAGGGGGGAAAACTTGAGGATTTTCTCATTGCACTCAATGTTAAGGTTTATAATTTAATTTTAGAATATTTCTTACTTGCACCTTTCCGGCCTCGACATGTAAACACATTTATTGCAAACAGTGTAAACGTTAATTTGTGAATAATTATTTGTATCTTGGTGCGTTTTTTGTTTCGTTTTGTTTTTTAAAGAAGTTTTATTGGGGGGGGGGGGGGGACTTTTAATGTTCTTGGTTACAAATTTTTAGGGAGTAAATCTTTATTTGTGAGTAAACTTTGGCTGCAGTTTGATATTTAGGGTACAAAACTTAATATTTAATAACTGAGTTTTTGGTACACAAAAACTTTTAACCATAGCTCAAAAAAAAAAATAGAAAAGTAATAAGTAGCTCCACTATTTTTGTTAACTTCAAACAATCGTTTAGACATGTTTGATGCAAGTGTTCTCAGGAGGCTAATTGGAACGTTGCTCCCAGTGTTGAAAAGGGCTTCACGAAGGGCATCCATTTTGGAACTGATGTCCATTTTTGTAAACCCTCCTTGCCATCTATCCCCAAATGTTCTCAATCAGATTTACATCAGGGGAACACACAGGTTATCCAAAAGAGTAATTTTTATTCACCTGGAAGAAGATTGGGAACTACAGCATTGTCCTGTTAAAAAGCCCAGTTATTACCACACAGACTAGGGTCCTCATTCATGAGGCAATTCCCCCCACCCCACGCCAAAATTCAGGACCATCAAGGTTAAAAAATCTTTAGCAGAGAATACAACTTTCTTCGACATTTCATTTTCCCATGTTTGATGTGCCCTTGCAAAGTCCAAACGGGCAATTTTGTGGCGTCGAAAATGTGGCCTTTGAATTTATTTTGTTTCTGTAGCCCCTCCCTCGCAGATGCCATCAGATGGTTAATGGGCTGCATTCAACACCAGTAATGGCTTTAATTTGGGTAGAGGATTACCCCATTTCTTGAGAGCCAATTAGATCTTGCGGTTCAACGCTGGTGAAATATTTTTAGGTCTATCACTTGACTTTTTCATTCCATAACCCTCAGGGTCATTAAAAAAAAATGCCTGTCTTACTGCGTCCAACCTCAGCAGCGATGGCACGTTGTGAGAGGCCGTGCTTATGCAGCTCAACAGTCCTACCGTGTTCAAAGTCAGTAAGCTTTTTTTACTTCTGCCATCAGGAGGTCTTGACAGTGTCAATACTTGACAGATTTTTTTTGTGCAGATTTTGGCTTTTAAAGGCTATGGTCATAAATGTTTGATCAGCTGGAGAAAAAAAATCATGCTTGAGTGTAAATGCAATTTTCAAAAAATTGTCTGCTCAAAAGTTTTTGTCTTTAAGATCCTATAGAGCAAACTGCAAATTTTTGCAGATTTTATTTGGTCTTAAGATTTTGATCAGAAGTGTTCAGTATAAGGTTTAAATGTAAAGCCTTCTGGATAAACAAATCTGGCTTTAAAACAGCTGAAATACATTTCTTACTCGCACTTTCTCGACCTGGAGTTGTGATGCAGTTTACTGCAAACGGTGTTAACATCAGTTAACGTGTAATTTGGTACCTTCTTGGTATTTTCTTCAAGAAACTTTATTTAACTGAGAAAAGAAAAGTTGCTTTAGATGGCAATAGCGAATGAACATTTCAACATAGGAAAGCGAGAACCTGTCCAAGAACGTGGTAAATAATCGCGATGCTAAATTTCATATCTGTTGGAACTCAAAGACCCCCGATGTGACCTTGGCGGGGTCTTGCATTCGATGGTGATCTTGAATCACCAGTTGAAAAGTAAGAAGTACTTAGTTTTTTTAAGGACATGATGGGGAATTATGATTTCAGCCTTGTAGGTGCTTGGAAACTGGGAGAGGTAGTGATGAATGAGTGAGGGTTTTGGCATTTATAGAAATAGAAAAAAACATACATTGCATATAATTGTCTTTTTTAAATCTTTGCTGTTTTGTGTTGGACAGATTCTTTGGTGAGGAGGTTAACAGGAATGCAATCTGCATGAAACTCACTGGCAGTAAGAATCACACTCAATGGAGACTCATGTCAGGAGGTCAGTATATCAAACTTTAACTGCTGGAGTTGAAACCGGCTGGGATTTTTAAATGGAAACACCTGGGAGCAGCAAACTGCATGACTGGAAAGATTTTGGGCCACACAGATACAAACAAGGTGCTAAAGACCTTCAGTTAAATAATGTTCTCTGTAAACATCATCTGTGGGTTTTAAACAGCTTATTTAAGTCCAACTTCCTATATGTTAGCTTTATAATGGCTTACAGTCATGTGTTCATCCATTGACTGCATTTCTCTTTACTCCTTATGTGTGATCTAATGTGTGATGCTTGAACCTTTTAGTTTTAACACCTGGGAACTTTTTGGTCTAAATGGATCTAAAGCCATGGTTCTGATGGTGGGTTTTGGAAATCGTTCTTTAGGTTTAACTGCAGTGCCAAGGGCAACCAGCGAGTGTCAAATGCCAAGTTAGGCATCTGTAACCCAGAGTCCGACCACACAGAGTAACGTAAACCCAACCCAACACTCATTGAGTTTGTTTTTAAAAAGAAACAAAAAGACGGAGACAAAAAGTTATATAGCTTTTTTTTGTGCACATTGAATAGTCATTCAGCGATGTGACAATGCTTTTGTCTGATATTTTGGTCAAATTTATTACAGCTCAGCGTGTAGGGGATGTAGCGCTTTTGTCTGAGTAAACTAGTAAAAATCGAATGGGGACGAGGCGCTGAAATTCAGATGGGAGTCCTGGAGGTTACCCACCAACTGTTATATGGGGATTGATGGGGATTAAACAGCACAAACGTCAATTACATGATGGGTTTTAATCCTGGAACCTATGAACTACAGAAGAATAAAACAAATTCAACACAAATTGCAGGACGCATCATCATCGGATGAATAATTTTGTAAATATCACCTCTGTGGCAGTAAAAATAAATGTACTGAACATTCGGCATTCTAATGCGTCCCTTGGGTAATGAGGCAATGCTGAGTTAATATAGGCATCAGAGTGTAGCTCAAGTCCTATATCTAGACATAATCAATATTTACATTATATTAATGTTAGTGACGTGGCCTGCACCTGTCTGTGGTCTTATTACAACACATCATCACTGATACAGGTCTCGTTTTATAAAGTTGTTTATATATTTTTACTATATTTGCTGTTGTTGTTGTTATGATGCTAATTTCCCTCGTAGGATAATAAAAGGTCTCGTTTATTCATTCTGTTCCGCGTAATCCTCTGCAAGAAGGTGAGGTAGCTCAATGGTTTGGGTGTTGGGCTAGCAATCCAAAGGTTCTGGGTTCAAATCCCAGGACCACTGGAGTTTCCAATGTGGGTCCTTAAGCAAGGCCCTTAACCCTCATTGCTCCAGGGATTCTGTATGTACCTGTAACCCTGTGTTCTGATCCCAAATGTTAAGAAGGATACTTGTAAGTCGCTTTGGATAAAAGCGTTCTCCTTAATGACCAAATATTAAGTGTTGTGGTGGGGGGTTCCCACATGCCCATCCAGGGAGGAAAGTCTCAGGTGCTGGGCATATACGCCAAATACTTAAATCTGTCTGTGGTGATTGTGTCTGTCTGTGTTTAATTTTTCAATGGTTGATAGAAGGTCTCTTTTTTGATACCCTTTGAAATTTAGTCTTTGTTAAAATAAAGCGTTGTTAAAAAGTCAAAAAAAAAGTCTGGTTTTTAAAGCAAACGCGGATTGCCGAGTAACAGGTTTCCGGTTTCTCTAAAAATCAAATACCTCTATCTAGTGGTCAAATTACAGAAAACAGTTAATAAATAAAAACTGGAAAATAATGTTTTGTACATCACGCACTGATACCAATGTAATTGGTAACATGGACCCACATTCTTAAATTTACCAGAACTATGATTTTAACCCACAACCTTCAGATTGATAACTTAACACTCAAACCATCGTGGTACTAACAAACAGCTTAGCCAATCAGATTTACAAAATAGATAAGTTTTTTTATATAGTGCATCATCTGGAAGCAGATTTACAATGTTCTACTCCCTAAAATTTGTTTTGTTTTTAAAGGAAGAAGTCCTTGTGTGGACCAAGTTTGAATGGAGGACTCATCATTTTTTTTTGATTCAGATGATTTCTCTACAAATGTGGGGAGAAGATCACACAGCACATTAAACCTTGAGTCGGATTGGCTACAAGGTAAGTGTGATTTTCAACACACCCGTAAAGGTGTTGGATGAACTGCACAGTGAGGGACACATGGTGGTGAGCTCTCTCGCCTTCTCAGCACTGGAAATCGAGGTTTGAATCCTGATCTGGTGTGGGTTTCCTCTGGGTTCTCTGGTTTCCACCCACAGTCCAATAACATGAATTTAAGGTGAATTTTCTGCTCTAAATTGCCCCTATATAATGTGGTTATGAGAGTGTGCACCGCAATAGATTGGCCCAGCACCCAAAACGTTGCCGCTGCATGTGCATGAGGAACCCCACGCGACCCTGTTAGAGAATTAAGAGGAAGATAATGAGACTGGATGTGTAGCAAATGTAGATTTATGCGGTTTAAGTATATTTGTATAATTGCTTCCTAACTTGGTGGATTTTCAAAAAAAAAAAAAAACAACCACAGGCTTTGAAGTATTTGCCCAGAGTCTTATTCCCATCCACCTGCTTCAACTGTGTCAGAGATAATTGTTCATGTTGACCTTTTATCAGTCCCCCATTCACATCTTTTATAGTCAGTGGCAAAGAGCATGACGCAGCCCACAAAATAGCCTCTAAAAGCTCCATCAGTAAAGCAGGTCCTACACTGCTATTACCCTGAGAGGCTTATGGACATCTATAAAGGGAGCGGCTATGACACGGCCTTCAAAGGAGTCAATTAAAGCACTTCATTAGACTGGAACACTTCATTTGAAGCCACAGGCTCCTGGTGGCAGTAATACCTACCGTTAGCCTGAGCATCACTCACCTATACCATCACTGCTTCATTTGGGCAAAAAAAAATACACCAACATCAGGAAATGTTTTATATTTGTACATGACATTTTTATTAAGTGTAACACACACACACGCTATATATATAGTGGGAATTTAATGCAGACAATTTACCTTAAATCCATAGACGGTGTTTGGACTGTGGGACGTAACCCACATGGACACGGGGAGAACATGTAAACTCCACCCAGATCGGGATTTAAACCTGGATCTCCAGCACTGCAAGATGGATGTGCGAACCACTGTGTCTTACTAATACATTAGTTTCTGGATTATATACCTTTCAGTCACAGTACTTTAAACCGAATAACAAACAGGGCATAGGCTTGTAATTAAGAAACCAGCTTTGCAACCTTAAGGTCCCCGGTTCAATTCCTGGTCCCATCACACTATCACATCAGTACTATGGCTGAAAGTTGGCAAAGTCAGCTAGGCACCTAACCCCAATTGCTCCCTGGGCGCCGTATACAGGGCTTCCCATCGTTCTGGGCAACATGTACTCGCTTCTATCAGTGTGTTTTACCGCACGGATGGGTTAAATGTGAAGGACTAGAGATACGTGTGTAAGTACAGTAGGCAAAATAGATCACTTTATTTTTATCTAACTAATAATCGCTCAATCTTTCACTCGCTGACTGACTCCTCCCCCAATTCCCGAGTACCTACAAGGCTATAATTAGGCATTGTGATTCCCCATCATGTCCCAATTTCCTACGTTCGATTGTCCGTACAGGATCGCCATCAAACGCAACACCTCAGATGACTTTTCCTTGTCGTGTCCTTGGAAAACCTACTGATAAATTCACGTGAAGCAACCACATGGACACCGTAGTCACAACATATTCGTTTCAGATTTTGAATAACCATAAATCTCACTCTACAGTATAATATGTACATTTGAAATATATAAACCCCAAAGCCATTGCTCATTCCAAAACAATTGCCTTTCACCTTTTCCTTTATCACCAAGTTCTCCGCGTTAGCATAGCATGAAATGAATGCTTAATAAAATGCTACAACTGAGACCAAGTTGTAAAGAAATAGAAAGAAATTGTCCTGGCAGCAGGAAACAACCCCAGCTGTTGCCAGTTACATTTGAAGGTTGGAGGCTGTGTGTGGAACATCTGATGGCGTCTTCCGCCAAAGCAGCGTGATGTTGACCCATAAATGCCTCCTCCTCAATTCACACATACATCCTGAACTGAATGTGAATGATGTTAGCTACGAATATAAATGAGCGCGTCATGGTAGAGTGTGATTGTAGTTAGAAACTAGAGTCTACGTTTAAGATATTTGGCTCAGTGAAAGAAATTATATGCCTGAATTCATTCATTCATTCATTATCTTCCGCTTATTGCTTTATAAGGGTCGCGGTGGGGTTCCCCATGCCCATCCAGGGGAAAACGTCTCAGGCGCTGGGCAGATACACCCAGGACAGGGTGCCAATCCATCGCTGGGTACACATACACACACTGTGTGGTTTGGGTGCTGGGTGGTAGCGCAGTGGTTTGGGTGTAGCAATCAGAAGGTTGTGGGTTCAAATCCCAGGTCCATTGAAGTTACTAATGTGGGTCCTTGAACAAAACCCTTAACCCCTAATTGCTCCAGGGGGGCTTTATCAACCCATCGACCCTACATGGGACATTTGTAAGTCGCTTTGGATAAAAGCGTCTGCTAAATGACCAAATGTCTAAATGGCAGACTATTGTCTGTATGGTGTGCGGTTGTGATCGGTCAGTTATGGAACCTGGGCTTTTATTTCCTTAATAACATACTTTTTATTCTTTCCAGTGAGTTGTTGGAGAACCCACAAAATTGCTTTAAAATCAATGATATTCAGTTAGATTTAATGTTTTATCGGCTTGTTCAGTGAGCTACAAAATATTCTGCATCTTGGTCATAATTTTCCACCACTCACTGGCAGCATCATCGTTATCTGTCTGCATCATCCTGTCTGGGACTATTTCCAATAATAACCTGCTTGCTTTACGTTTTCTCACACACACACACACACACACACACACACACACACACACACACACACACACACACACACACACACAAACACCTGCATGCAAGTTTGGTTTTTATGCATCGTGCACCATAAATACAATCACTCTACATAAATAATAACTTTAACAATAAAACGTGATGTTCCTTTAAAACTAAAGGTGAGGGGCAGCACTGTGGCATAGTGCTTAGCATGTCTGCTTTTCAGCGCTGAGGATTCAGGTTCGAATCCCAAACTGGATAGAGTTTCCATGTTCTCCCCGCGTCCGCATGGATTTTCTTCAGGCTCTCCGCTTTACAAATACAAAACATGTATTCAAGGTGAATGGACTGCTTCAAATTGCCCCTGTAGTGGGACAGTGTGTATGTGCCCAGTGATGGATTCCTGCCCAGTGCTAGGTGTAGTATCTGTACAGAGCTGAAATGTATGGTGTCAGAAGGGGTCCAAAAGTTTTGAGAACTCAACAGAATTTGTAAGCACATTTTTTTTCGTTTGCACTTCTCATTTTTTCGTTTGCGCTTCTCTTTTTTTTCGTTTGCGCTTTTCATATTTTTTGTTTGCGCTTCTCACTTTTTTTCGTTTCTTTATGGCGGAGTGGGCTGGACTTATCTCGAGCAGCCAATTACTGTCTAGATCCCGTAGATGCGAGGGGGCGATAGAGAGAAGCGTGAGCGGAAAAAATAAGAAGCGCAAATGTGCTATGAAGAAAATATACATTTTTTTGTTTATAGATTCTGTTTTTAAGTTCTCAAAAGTTTTGGACTCCTTCTGACGCCATAAAAATGTTTCTTCTCTTGATGGGCATGAGGAACCCCCCCTGTTACTCTAGTAGACTAGTAGATTATGTGGAAGGTAATCCAATGAGATGAGATGAGATTTTTGGGGACCAGGATCCAGCCACCACTGAATCCCCACCTAAACCTTAAAGAGACTCTTCAAGATGTACCTGAGAGGGCTTTGTCCAGTGGTGGTCTGACTCTCTCTCATCAATACCAGCTCATGGTGAAGGGAATGAATGCAACTCTGGTCAGAAATAAATGTTGTGAAATTGCAGAAGCTTGTGGAAACAAAACCACAGAGACTGTGTGATGCAATCAAAGCTAAAGGCAGTTCAGGCAGCTGTCCCCATCTTCTTGTCCATGGCACTGCCGGACCACTGTGGGTACGACGATTACTGGATGGAACCTGGACTTCTGTTGGACCGATAGCGTTGCAGTCCTGGAGGATGGACTTATACTTTTGTTGAATATGGACCCCTGATCTATACACAATCTGTACATGACTGTCCTGCAAGGTGAAGCTCAGAGGCTTTAGGGAGAAACTAGACATTTTGTCTCGACGTCTCGACTTCCTCATGATTATTACCTTACGCTCAAAGGTGACGACGTGATGGGAAATGCACCAGGCGGGGCATTGTTGGGCGCGACGTTGGGCATGACGCGAAGTGAGGCAAAGCGGGGCATTGTTGGGCGCGACGTTGGGCATGACGCGAAGTGGGGCAAAGCGGGGCATTGTTGGGCGCGACGTTGGGCATGACGCGAAGTGGGACAAAGCAGGGCATTGTTGGGCATGACGCGAAGTGGGGCAAAGCGGGGCATTGTTGGGCGCGACGCAAAGTGGGGCAAAGCGGGGCATTGTTGGGCGCTACGCGGGGCATTGTTGGGCATGGCACAAAGTTGGGCTTTGTTGGACATTTTCAAACCAAAATATCAATAAACTGGTTTTCTGCGATATAATCTAGTCTGTTTTTTTAGATTTAATGTTGATTGCTGAGTAACAGGATACCGGTTTCTCTAAAAACAAAGAATGCCATCTAGTGGCTAAATTACAGACCACAATTTATAAACAACAGCCACAACAGGTTAAGTGCTCATCAGACTTTCTGTCTATATTGATCTGTAGTTTCATTTTTGCTACATGAATTTGAAAAATGTATTGTATCTCACACATTGATACGAATGTGACACTCAGGTGTGTGTTATTGTCAATAATCAATAATCAGATTTAGGGACCAGAACTATACATTTTTTGCATGATTTAGGAAGGGCAAAGAGAAATGGTTTTCAAGCTGGAACTCTCAGAGGAAACCGTGCAAGGACCAAATGATACCCGTCCTGCGCTGCTCCTGACCAGTAGAGAACTACTGTCAACTAATTTTTGACCGGCTCTGTACGCCAAGCAGTAATAAAGGAACAGTGTTTCATCCCACAGACTTTCGTGATTGTAAATATTTACATAAAGCCAATAAATTCCATGTGTATAAGTGAAACGCCTCTGTTTATATACAAGCAGGGTTAAGTAAACGTGTCCTAGATATAGAAGGTCAGATGTTTGCCGCAAAATATTGGAAAACTATGCCTGCAACCACCTGAATGACACAGCAGGATGTAATTGTATGGAGACATATGTCAATCGAAATGGCGTTTCTCTCTATAGGCAAAAAAAGAAGCGCTGCTGCCGCCGGTCGCGAATAAAGAAGAGCTTGACTTTGCTCTGTGTTCTGTGAAATTCCATTAAGTTACAGGAACTACAGAGAGAGCACAATAAGAACTGTCTGAATCTCGCTTACAAAGCCGTCTATGCTATAGACAGGAATCAGACAGTTATTCAAGGCCACAGTGGGATTCCAGGAAATGCGAAAGTAAACTTCTCTGCTTGGACAGGAGGAAGGAAAGAAGTCTCTGCTGTTCTTCCCATCCTCCTCCTCCTCCTCACAGGACCTCTTCAGCCATCATGTTACTTCTGCTGAGCAGATGGCATGAGGAATCATACCGCAGTGTGCAGAGAGAACGCCAAAGAGTCAAAGGTCAAACAACAAACCAGGGAATCAGACTTTCTATACAAAATACCATTCAGGACACTCAAGACTAATGCATTATCCCCTGAAAAAGGAGAGGCGCCCCCCACTTGGACACGCCATATTGACACACCTGTATTAATGAACTGAATACCCGGCTCTTGGCTTCATGAGATTCCTGTCTTTTACAACCAGATGAGTTTATTATGATGATTAAATAAAGCAACAAGGCTTAAGAGACTGTGGATTATTGTGAATAAATTACGGGAAAAATCTGTAAATGGTTATAGTTCTTTATCGTGATTTATTCACAATAATACACAACCTTAAGGGCCTTTTGGCTTTTTTATGAAACGGGTAGTTCCGGTCCTTAAATCTGATTGGCTGAGCCGCTTGTCTAGCCGTGACGTTATTCACAATAACCCACACCTCTGAGCGCTTCACATTCGTATAAAAGCGCGATAGAACACATTGTTTTCCTGCAGTTTGTCTTAAACTGTATTCTGTAATTTGTCACTGTATGGCAGTATTTTGAAGAAACCGGAAATCTTTTGAATTATGTCACGATTATGGGAAAAAGGTGTAACTCCGCTTGCGAGTCCTGCCTAATAACATTATAGTTAAACAAATTAAATAAATAAATAAACCCCAGGATTGATTTAGAAATGCGTTTATTGAAAGCTAAATCACTAATAAATTCTTCAAAGTGATTTAGTCAAGTTTTTAAAGTGAATGCTGACCACGAGTAACGGGTTTACAGGGAAATAATACACTGCTCAAAAAAATAGCGGGAAAACTTAAACAACTCCATGTAACTCCAAGTCAAGCCGATCTTCGTGGAGTTTCCATGTTCTCCCCGTAGGTTTCCTCCGGGTTCTCTGGTTTCCTCCCACAGTCCAAAAATATGGATTCAAGGTTAACTGAATGCTCTAAATTGCCCCGTATAGAGTGAGTGAGTGTGTGGCCAGTGATAGATTGGTGCCCTGTCCTCGGTGTATCTACCCAGTGCCCAAAACGTTCTCCACTGGATGGGCATGGGGAACGCCATTGCAACCCACAGAAAACAAGTTTATTAATAATTTAGTTTTAAATAAACACATTTATAAATAAACCTTTTTTTATTGCCTTTATACATTATAAAATCAACAAGACACTTAGAGTTGTGCGTTATTGTGTATTAATTACAGGAAAGAGAAGGTATTCGACCCGACGTGTAGGGGAAGTGTACGTTACACTTTTTTCCTGTGATTTATTTACAATAATGCACAACCTTCAGTGTCTTATTGCTTTATTATAACCGCTCCGGTACTCATATGAATTCTATTCTAAAAGTAAATAGGAGTCAAACACTTACACAACAGTTACACACTCCAAGAAGTTGGAAGATACATGTAGGGTTCTTCCATGAATCGAATCAGAGAGAGAACCTTGTTTGTTCAAACAGATCGGTGCACACTTCTAATGTTGCAGCTAGGTCTGGGCGATTTATCGAAAAATTACCGATACTGAAATTTATGACGATAACTGGCGCCAGTATCCGTATTTTCGGTATCTTAAGAAAATTAAAAGAAAAGTCGTTTCGTCTTTTTGTCGGTAACGTTCATGTTTCTTTAAGATGCTGCGTGCTGTCTGTAGGTTAGTCAGGTGACTATGTGGAAATAAAAAGGGAATTGTACCATCAATATGGCAGTGAAGTATTTATGTTGGCCTTATACATTTTGTATTTTTGGGGTATGTGTGTTAAAATTATCGTCCATTTATGGTTATCGATGTGAACTGCTCAATATATTGCAATGGTGATTTTTCGTCCCAGCCCTAATTGCAGCAGAACGTCACTGATGTTCTTTCCAATTGCCGAACATTATTTTTTTTGAGTGAGTCATTTTAGATGAGTGGACAAACAAAGCTATAGAGTGTGTTACCGAGGATGCAGCGATCAACAGCGTATCAAGAGTCAATAATACTGTGGATGATGTTGGAACAGGTGTGAAAACTGCACATCCATCAGTGTTAAGCCATTACATCATCACCACCAGGTTGGCTGTTGGGTCCATGCACTTTTATTCCTAATGTAAGCTTAATGCATTTAAAGTATGAACCTAAAATCACAAACATTGTGTTTATGAATATTTGTTTAATGCAACTGCACACAAGGTTTTTAATCTAACGGCGCTTTAGGAAATTCTTATCGGTCCTTAATTAAAAAAAACCAAAGCAATAGATTAAAGTCAGATTGTGGGCAATGCATCACTTCCTGTAGTCAGTTAAGCCATGACTTTGTGTCGTGCTAATTGAAGACGTTAAGACAAAAGTCGTTCCATGTTGCCAGCTTCCCACAGTTACCATGGTAACACCTTTGTACTCATGCCCTTATTGTGCTTTATGGCTCTAAGTGTAAAATCAATTGTGTGTGTGTGTGTGCCCTCTTACAAGAATCATGGGTAGACAGCATTGTATAAACTGTATAAAAGTCACCTTTTCCTTCTTTTGTGTCGTGTACTTTAATTTTTTTTTTAATAACACTCAATTGTTTTCACACAATTCCTGTGACTTTTCAATTTTCTGTATGAGAACAAAAACTCCAACAGCCCCGTTTTCCTGTAGTGTAATGAGAATAGTGCAGTCAGGAAGGCTTTTATCTGAAATTGCAAAATCTGCAGGTATGATGTGATGAGCTGATTGGTTTATTGCACCTTACGTTTAAATAAACCCATGAATAATTAAGAGAATTAGTGCTTTGTGCTTTTCGCGCCATGCAAAATGTATCATTTTAATTGTTGTAATGGCTCACACGTTCACATGCCTTACATTGTGATGCGCGCTGCGTCTTTAAATCACCTGACTTGCATAATTATTAAACATTAAGAGAAAACCAAGTCCCTTAAAGGCTGAGCACTCTGAAGATTTCACATTATTTTAACTTCTAAAATGTAACCGGCAATATAAAATTACATAAAAATTCTGTGGTTTACTTTAAAAATCCACAAGTTCATGCAAATTGACGGAAAAGCCAGAGGTCGCTCCGGAAATTCCAGGAAGTTACCGTGTGATGTCACTGGTTGCATACATTAAATAACGGGGCTATGACTGTGAATTTCGTCAGATGCCGTGGATGTTTTTCAACTAGATAAAGAGGATGAATCTGCAGTGACTGTGGGGGAGACTGTCTTTAATATCCAAATTCAGCCATATAGATTTGAACCAGACGCAAAAGAGACCGCGCCAAAAAGCAGCAATGCAACACCTGACCCGGCAAACTCTGAACACCACGGGGTAAATTAGTCTAAAGCTCAGTCTTTTAAATCATATTCCTTGAAAAAAAAATTTTGGGGGGGGGGGAGCTAACCATTGAAAAGCACAAGTTGGGTTGTGCTTAGCCTTCGAAGAAAAAAGTCCACACAGACATGTGGGGTGGAAATCCTGCAAATTGGGGAATTACCATCCCATTGGTAACTGAACCCAGCACCTACAGCTGTAGTCATGCTGCCACCATGCTGCACGTAGTAAAACATAACCGTACAATGAATAATTAGCAGGTCGGCGTTCAGTTGGCAGTCCTCTCTGCTGCGCTGCTTCACTGTCTCACTGTTACGATGCTGATTTCACACTTTAACTTCACCCAGTGTGCTCCTGTTAGATGCAGTCCAAGCTGGTGGTGAACTCTGAGGCAGTGTTGCCAGGAAGCACCTGCTCTTTCTCTATTTCTGTCTCTCTATCTGTGTGCGTCGAAGATGGAGAGAGATGATTTCTTAGCGCTGCAAGAAATACAGGAACCGGTATATGAACTGACATTCAAACTGTGCATTGATGTAACCCTTTTACTGATCTGTAATCAGCCCTGACGGGTGTTCTGATCGCTGCTGATAAAACCGTTGTGAACGAAGATTCAATTCTGAAATCACCTTCAGGTCGGAATGTTTCAGCTGTGACCCCCATGCTGCCATTTTTTGAAATTGTGATCCCATACGTTTAAGATTCATTCATTCATTCATGCATTATCTTCTGCTTATTCCTTTATGAGGGTCGTGGTGGGGGTTCTCATGCCCATCCAGGGGAGAACGTCTCGGGCGCTGGGCAGATACACCCATAACAGGGCGCCAATCCATCGCTGGGCACACACTCACTCACACAGCCCCACACACACACACGCACGCACACAGCCCCACACACACACACACACACACACGCATACTATACAGGGCAATTTAGAGCATTCAATTTACCTTCATGTTTTTGGAATGTGGGAGGAAACCGGAGAACCCGG
>JAOUQT010230190.1:0-17482 GCA_025769995.1 Xyliphius kryptos | reverse complement strand
ACTGCTGGGTTCTACTGTAAAATTTAGTTCTATGTCTAAACGATCATCTCTGGTGCTCGCATGTCTCTGTAATAACCAATACAAGTTGGCTTGGAAAGTACCAAAGGTTCTGTCAAATCCAAAATCATGGCTTTATATGGAGGTCATCAGTCAGGACCTGGCCATAGCTTTTTTTTCTTCCCTTCTATGTATGCGGATGTGATTCTGAAAGTCAATCACAAACTGGAGGTCATGCCTGGTGTAGCTTAAAGCCTCAGCCTGATAAAAACAAGTACTGCTGTGGAATTCTGGCAAATTATTGTTTTACTCCTCCTTCTACTGCGCCATGCTGCCAAATATGGGCTCCTTCTCGCCGCATTTGCTGTAATATGATGCTTTTTGGTGAGGCCCATCAAAAAAAGGTGCTCTTACGTCTGTGTGTTTGTGTTGTACATATCCTCACACAGCTGACTGAGGAATGGTATTAAAATGGCAAAAACGAAATGACGTCACATTCTAGCTGAGTTCCTGACGGTTTTTGGGCAATGTTGTTTTCTGCCCTTAGCGAAGTGGCTTTTTGTTTGACTGGTCGGTGTATTGGTAGATCATTTACTATGCTAAAGGAAGAAAAACCGCCCTGCCCCCTTCCTGCATTCTACAGCCTGCTGATATGCTCAAATGATGTCTAGGCTACTTTTAGTGCATTTGTAAAGTTAGACATTTATCAGCCTGAAACAGCTTTTGTTCATGTCGCTGTACTGTGTAATATCATTACTGGTCATCATTCTCTTCTTTTCCTCAGACATATCACTTGCAGCACTGCTGTTTACCATAATTCTACTTGGGTGTGAGTGTGTGTATATGTCCTCAGGGTCACATGTGTGTTTGTGTAGTTAACCACAGCTGAAAGACTGTACGGTTCTGCTTCATAGCTTTGATCCTCCTATTTGTTCTGTCATTTTGTACAAATGCCCTTTATATCTTATTGTTTTTTGTCTTGTGTGAACTCATTGCATGGCATAACACAATTGTATTGAAATGTACAAAAAAACTGATGTTCATGGTTGAGAATGTGATCCCGTGCTTCACAAAGGACAAAGGGCCCTAGATACTTGCTTTGAGACTTTTTGTCATAAGAAAGCAAGAAATATAAATATCCATTGGGATCTTTTTCTCTCTTACCCCTTAAAGAAATACTCCTCTTTTAAGCATAATGTATTGTAAGTATAATCCATTTGTAATTCATGTGGTGCAACCTTAAAATAAAAAAAGGAAAAGTAAACATCAGCATGAGAACTGACTACAAAATGTTCTAAGGATGCTGTCTAATTGTAGTCAATGGGTCATTCAATTTGAATTCAACTTTAAAGATCTAAATTGTATTAAATCTTTATGAAAACAAATTCTTCAATAAATTAATGTAACAAATTAACATCTACATTTGCACAATGGATTATTTATGTTACAATATATTTTGCTGTGGGCACGTGGCACCTCCCACGGGCACGGTGGCTTAGCGGATGGCAAGTCTGCCTCTCAGTGCTCGAGATTCCCAGTTTTCAGTGTTTCCATGTTCTTCCCATGTCCGTGTGGGTCTCCAGTTTCCTTTTACAGTCCAAAAACATGCTCTAAATTGCCCCATGTAGTGTGTGCTTGAGTGTGTTTGTGTAACTAAGTGTGCCCAGTGATACATTTGTGCCCTGCCCTGGGTGTATCTGCTCAGTGCCCGAAATGTTCTTCACTGAATGGGCATGGGGAACCTCCCTCCCCGCTCCCCTCCTCTCACTGACCCTAGCATTAAGAATAGAATTAAGCAAAAGATAATTAATAAATTAATATTTTTCTGTGTAAAATAATCATACAGTCCTCATTATGTGTTTATTATTACATTTTGTTTTCATTTGTTTATTTGAAATAAAACATTGAATACACAGTGAAATAAGTATTATACGTCTACATTATTTATAAAAAAAAAAATCTATGTTCATAATTCTTGTAATTTCTTGGAATTATCCAGTTTGGTTGTTAATGAATAAAAAACTGAACCGAAATTGTTGCTGTCAGTGTATAAAACTTATGTAAGATAAGCAAGAACTTGTTGCGTAGAGCACAACAGAAACGGGTTTGCAAGCATCCGCATGTGTAACAGGTATGGACAAAGTTAAAACAAGGATTTTGGCATAGCAAACATACAGTTATGATACAGTTACTAATTACTCCACTGGATATAGCATTTCAGCTGCAGCTTTTTACACCAAAATATAACAATATCTACCATCTTTAGCATCAAAATAACTGTTTAAATGTACTAAAGTCCCAGATTTACTTTTTATACAGTGTATAGTAAGTAAGTAAAATAATCTTTCTCTATATCGATCTGTATGTATGTATGTTATGTGTATTAATAACTGTAATTAAATTATGTATTATATTATATAGAATATTATACAGATAATATTTTTTTTCTTCTCCAAAGACAAAAAAATACCCAGAGACAAGGTTAAGAAATTCTTGTGTATATCTTTAAGACTTGTTGCGACATGGCTTCCTCATCTCCGCCCATATGCCCCCCTAGGCTCGCCTACTCTCACTCTACTCTCTTATGCTCTCTCTCTCTTTCTCTCTCTCTCTCACACTTACACACACACACACACACACACACACACAAACTCACTCTTTCTCTCTCTCCCAATCAATCTTCTTTTTTTCTCAGTCTAAGATAAAGTACATGAATACATCATTGTGCATGTCTGCTTGTCTATTCGATTGAGGGCGGGGCAAAAGAAACAATAAGACTGAGAGCATGAAAAAATGCCCCTGAAGAAGTGATGGGAAAAAAGGAATGTGCAGAGTGCTGTGAAATGTGAGGGAGGTGGAGGAGAACACAGCAAATCACATATTCAATAAACATAAGGGTTTTAGCAATACTTGCTTGTACTTTTAGTAATACAGAATTAAAAGCAAAATCTGAGACCACTACAGAGGGTACTTAATACTATTACTTACATTAAACGTAGGCATATTGTATAATGTCCTTCAATGTATTTACATCAAAGAATAGACATCCCAGGCTAGTCAGCAATCGCACATCTTTCACACATCATATATTATAAAACATTATATAATTCTTTATTGCTTATCTGAGGTGTTGCACCTGTTCATACTGCTGTGTCGGAATTAAAGACTAACAAAGTCCATTCTATAGACAGTCCCTCCTTTGTTCCTTTTTTTCTCCAATCTACTCACAACAGTCTGTTGTGTGTTATTATGTCTAGGTGGGGCCATCTGTAGACCCTTTATGCTACTAAATGCTCTAGAAGAGATTGTAAGAAATATGCACATATGGACTTATATCATACAGCCATTATTCCTTTAGGTTCAATATCATAAATATAATTATTTGGCTAATTTTCCATTATGTCTCAAATTAACAATAACGTAAACAATTATTGTTTTTTTGTAATGCTTTTCTATTTACAATGTAACAGTCATTAAAACCCTTTCATCTTAATGTCCTCAGTAGTTAAAAAAACAAAGTATGTGACCCAAAATAATGCATTTATATTAAAACATACTAAATGGCAGCTTCTGAATGTTTTATTTTATAAGGAATAAAAGAGGCAAAGATTTCCTTTCTCCATTTTACTAATTGGCAAAATAGGAACTGTGCTACAGTAAACTTCACAGTTAATGGCTGAGATTCCATCTACCAACCCTGAATTGCTTGGACAAAGGTTGGTGCAACACTCTGAAACTGTCACGTCGATCTTAAAGCCGAAACAGAGACGAATGCATCCATCCCTCCATCTATTCATTTATTATCTTCCACTTATTCCTCTACTAGGGTCGCGGTGGAGTTCCCCATGCCTATCCAGGGGAGAAGGTCTCGAGCACTGGGCAGATACGCCCAGGACAGGGCGCCAATCTATTGCTGGGCAAACACTCATTCAAATAGCCACACACAAAAAGGCACACTACAAAAGGCAATTTAGAGCATTAAATATACCTTGAACCCAGAGGAAGCCCACACAGACAAGAGGAGAACATGAAAACTCCACCCAGATCGGGATTAGAAACCCCAGTGCTGAGAAGCAAACATGCTAACCACTAAGCCAGTCAATAGGGACGCAAACCCACGACATTCTTGATGTGAGGCAACAACATTACCAATTGCACCGCTGTACTGCCACTTCAGAGCTATCCAGTCAAATAAGTTAATTTTCAAGAATTTGTGTTTTCGCCATGCTCTAAGTTGCCTGATTACATTTACATAAGCCTAACTTTTACTAACCATGAACATCCATTACTAAGTAACAAATTTTAACAAGTCTGAAAATAACGAAGGCAGTATGTTTTGGATTATGGCTGCATGAAAACAAGAGGATACTGTTCAAGTTGCAGTACAATAAAGAAGAATGGAATGTTAAACAACATTGAAAGGACTTTATATATCTTCACTTGACTTTGGCCAAAAGACACAGACCCTGTTTTTAGCCTCATTTTTAAAAATGTTGGAAAAGTTCATCCAAAAACAGATTTATAGCTCTGCAAGTTAAGTTAAGTTATAAACACGGTCAGAAAAACTATGTTGCACAGACAAACGAAAAAGGGCAATTCATAATATACTGCATAAATCTAAAATTATGAACTAATTTTCAGTTCTCTTCTAACAACCTTCTCCATGTAATGTACTTCATTCTCATGTACAATATGCATAAAAAAAAGGTATAAACTTTCGAAACAGAAAGCTTATCACATGATTCAAAATGATATTTACAACAGCAGATGTTAGATCGTTCTAAAACCCAAACACAACTAGTCAAAACAATGTGAAACTTGGTTCAGGAGAAATATTTATGTGGTTTGCTTTGGCCATAAACATTACTCAGAACGGCACAGTGAAAATCAGATGAATTGGTAATAAATATGATGTATTTCATAAACAACAGCATGCAAATTAATCTTTGATTTAAATGACTGTTTTTCTAGGTGAGCCCAAGGCCCGTGACAAGGTCTTTGTCTTTGGCTGATTCCTAAAAATGTCATTTCATTGAAGCTTTATTCATCCTCTGGTTTGTGAACCAAGATTTTATGTCTAGATTTTCTTTTTGTCTTTTTTGCACCAGCTTTTGCAGAATGCAACCAGCAACAACTTTAGCACCTTTGTAAGAAGAGGTGCAAAGTAACTTAGATACAATTGTACCCTACCTATAAGACTTTGGAATTTTTTTTCTTGCTGCTATATCATACTTTCTACTCCAATATATTTATTAATATTTATTAATAAGCTGAAGTTCAACTAAGATAATATAACCCACTTTCAAAATACAAAACATAGTTTCTTTTCTTTTCAGATTCTAATCTTATTTTAAAAATGTGTAATCTAGTCATAATTTTATTGCGTGGGTTTTTAAATCATCACAAAACTATGTGCATGGATTATTTTTTATTATCATTTTATGACCATATTTACCATCTATCCATTAAGGCATGAAAAAGAAAATGATAAAAACTGTAAACAGATTTTTGTTCATATTTTCTTTTCATCACTTTCCTAATCATCCCTTTTTTTTTTACTATCCCTGTACGTAAAACTGTATCTCCACCCCTATTATCTACAAATAAAAGTATGTTGCATAGACATTGATGCTTTAATATTAATAATTTAACAATGCTGTATATAATATCATGCCAAAGAGACCAAACCACCACTTTAACTTCATTTTGTTTCTAATCGTATTTTGACATTTACTTGTAAATAAGTATTTATATTCTTGCTATTGATTCATTTACTGAATACCTCCACCACTATTCATTGTCAGTCAGTACCAACTGAATAGGTTTTACTGAATAGCACAAGTGAAATAACATTGTGCACTGTAATTCCTTAGAAACAAAGGCGGTAGGACTGACCTTAAACTGAACTTGCACTTCTATCATTAACATCTTAATAATGGTCTAGTGCAAGACAGTAAATTATACTGAAATTGTTGCATGGTACATCCTTTGTAAATATGCTAAAGCCAATTTAAAGAATGCCAAAAGTTGCCCTTGCAAGTAGATGCATCATCTGAAATGATTACATTGTATATGGCATCAACACTGTTGTTGCTAGACTGTGTTTCACTGTCATTTTAGCATCCCATTTTGCCAAATTAAAGTGAAGTGAATGGAGGAAATAAATAGGGGTACTGAAACATGCTGTGCACTCAAGCGAGTCGAGGAAACAAGCAAGTTGTTCATCATCAGCCTACGCTACATAGTGTCAATGTGTAATGAAAGAGGCATGCAAAGAAAACCGCAAAAAAAAAAATGGAACGATCAAAAACTATGCTAACATGCTTTTAGATTATAGCACATCCTATGTTGTAAATATTGACTTCAGTTGATCTGGGATTCATTTTAATGATTCAGTAACCACAGATTACAAAACAAACTCTAATACTGTTGTGAGTTATGTGAAGTAACTAGCTGGCTGATTGGCGTAGATATTAATCCTTATACATACTGCCTCTGTTGCTAAAACAGAAAAATGTCAATGAATTGCACCATTGTAGTTTATAGTTTGTTTACCTTTACTGAGTGTAAAGACAGTGTTTATTTCAAGACAATAATCACTTTTTTAAAAAAGAGCAACATTGCCCCATTATCGGTTTAATTATGGTTTGTAGCTAACAGGCTAAGCAATGAGGCTGTAATTATGATGACTCTGCACACTTTGGGGTTCTTTTGCTTAACCCAATGCTCAAAATGTCACCTAGTCTGGCCAAATGAGAAATATTGAGCACCTGTATATGTCAAATACAACATTGTGTAAATGTATTCCTTACTTGGAGTCCAAGTTGTAAAATAATAATAATAATAAAATTAGGTCATGTATTTCACAACTAGCAGAACTTCCTTGAGCATTTTCTGTATTTGCTGATCATACTTGCACAAAGGTCAAGGAAATTGTGTTACATAGATTTAGTCTTTTATTACCAGTAACATAAAAGTTAACAATACAAAATTTTTATTCTGTGTTTAAGCCACTTTGTTGACACCTTTATAAATGCATACTATCCAGACTCTAAGGCAGCAGCATGCCCCATCTTTCTAGACAGTTTTAAAAAGTTTTTTTTATCAAAATGCACAAAAATGCACCAAATTTTACAATGTGTTTTGAATTTGTTTCAAATTTAGTTTTCTGTCATCAAATCAAATACTATTTTACAAAATATAATATGTTTATAGTTTGGACAGAGGTCAGTCTGCTTTTGAAATATTTATAGTTTGGATTCTTTTTATCGGTCACAAAAATTCTGGTACAGTCCTTTCTTCCTTCCAACTGCCTCTTTGTGTATATCACAGAGCAATTACTCACAAGGCTGCTGTGCATAATTTAAAAAAAAACGTGCTTAAAATGTGTATTTAAAAAAGATTCAGTGGTTTCAAACATTTTTTAAAATGGCTGACACTGAAAGAACACCAGACATAAACTCCAGCATTTTTGGGACAGAGCCTATCAGCACAGATGGGCAGGAAATGACTGAGTTTTTTTCAGAAAAGGTGACTGTCCCTGAGCTTTGATTGCCCTCTGGTGGACTGATGTGCGCATAACCTCTGTAAATTTCCATTAGTCACGGACGTAACAGATCTAATGGGCTTAAAGGTTGCTGTATCTCACAGAGAGCTTTAAAAAAAAGCCTATAAAATTGACAGCTTTAGAAACTTAAATTAAAGAATGTTATTTAGAATGTTCTAAGATGTGTACTGAGTTTAACGCCAATGTCTGTTTAACTCAACACATTTCCTTTCATGCTAAGAGACATAAGAGATGTGTGTGGGTGTGTATTTGTAAAGTGTCATAGAATAAATATTTGTTAGAACCAACGAAAACGCCCACAATCCTTTGCTATATAGCCGTTTAATTGCAGGATTTAATTTCATGTAATAAAATATTTTTATGTGCTATTTGGATATCAAGGGTGTGTCCTTTCCAGCTGTTTTTGTACATAATGTGTGTATGTGTGAGTAGACATGAATATGCATTTATTATCTTTCAAGTACACATGTGCTCACTTTTTTCTTCAGAGTTTGATTCTGTTGTAATAGTTTTGGTTAATGATTCCATGTTCTTCTAATTGATCACCGCGTTGGAACATTTTTCATCCATCAGCAAGTATGTGAGTAATGTGACACTTATACTACGGCCTCTCACACTAAATCTGAAGTAAACATTAGTGATGAGTGGAACTATTCATCAAACCTAAAACACAAGTTAAACTAAATAATATTGGGAAAAATAATATTTCACTAGTGATTATTAGTACTAGTAGAAGCAGTAGTATCAACATTATTGTTGTCATTTATATATAGGTGACTTGTCGGTGTATTTGTCAAAAAAACAAATAATGTAGGTGTAATTAATCTTAGAACCAACTACAACTGTTTTAGTAATTTGTATATTTTCTTACAGGATATTACTCAGCCCTTTGTGTAAACCTTACACAACCTTTTTTGATTTTGACAGGAAATCCCATTGGACTTCCACAATGCAGTGTCCCACAGGGTTCGCTGGTGATGAATGTTCAGTTCATTCACCCTTTACCATGAAGGATAAACAATTAAATCACCCCCACTTCCAGTATAGGTGCACTACATAATGCATGACATCATACCTTTTATGTCTTTTCTTTTCTTTCACGGCTTGTCAAAATCTAGCATTCATGAGATCACCCATGACGATAACGGCTATTTTTCAAAAGGCTCTAGAAGAACATTAAAGAGTATTACAATAGTACAATCATAAAGCAGCCAAATCAACAATACAATATGTTTAGATATTAAAATAAGATTTAATTGCAACAATAAGAGGGATCCAAGAATATTTAGGAAAAACACGGAACAAAACATTGGAGTTTATGACACTGCTAACATACATACATACATACATACATACATACATACATACATACAGACCGACAACAAAATCTCATCCTAATTTTGTAGGATAGTAGGGGGAATAGTAGGGGGAAATGGATTGGGTTTTGTTTGAATAGTTAATCAAAAAGTTATTTTTACTTTTTTATTAAGAAAGGGATCTATTAACTAAAGCCTAATAAAAGCAATCTTCTTAAGAATTTATACAAATTGTATTATACAGTAAAACAGGTAGTTCCAGTCCCTAAATCTGATTAGCTGAGCCGTTTATCCAGCCGTGACATTATTGACAATTAGCCCTCCTTTGACCGCTTTGTATCAATGCGCCTAGATATACAGTGGAATTGACAAGGCATCTTATGTCTAAATACCAATACTAATACCAATACCAATATACAATACATTATTTTTTCAATGCTTTTTCATAAACTGCATTTTGTAATTTGGCCTCTAGATGGCAGTTTTTAGTTGTTAAAGAAACTTGAATCCTGTTACTAAATGTCAATGTTCACTTTAAAACTGGACTTAAATACGTCACAGATATACGTATATTTAATTATAGTATGTTTTTAACCATTTTTAAAAAAGCATTAAGGCACTCGAGGTTGTGCATTATTGTGAATAAATTGGCCGTTTTTCCTATGATTTATTCAAATAATGCATTCCCTTTGTGTCTTATTGCTTTGTTAATTGTTAGATACCATAAGAGCAGTATAAAGTTGGCGTATTTCTTCAGCTAAAAAAAAACTAAACAAAAAAAAAAACAGGCAAAAATGCCAAGCTCTCGTTATCAAACAAAACTCTACTGCAATTCAAACTGCACTATTTTGTTTCCTAAATAATGGTTTGATATTTGATTTACCCAATAAAACTGAAAAAAAGAAAGTTCAGTTTTTTATTCCTTATTGAGATGAACAAATTTCTACACACTTTCTGTGTAGAGTATGTATGTCCTCCCTGTGTCTGTATGGGTTTATCCTTCTGGTTTCTTCCCCAATCTATATATATGTGGATAGGCTGGTGGATAATTTGGGAATACTAAATTACCCCTATGACCGTACTAACCGTTCCTGTCTGAATATATCCCTTGGATGTAAAAAATCCAAACAAATCCCAGCACACCGCAAATCTATACAATCTACTTCAAAAATCTTTACAATTTCACATATTATTTAAAATATTTAGATTGAAGTTCTTGTCAGTCTTCATTTGGTCTTGTTTATAGGTAGTGCAGCATATAGCTTTCTTAAGTTCCCCTATTAATTTTTAGTACAGGCTAATATTAACATGACGGTGTACAAAGATATCATACCATGTGATAATGTGCTCCCAAGAAATGCTCTTTCTTGTTCCATCATACTTTGCACCCTGGTGCCAAAAGTAAAATATTTGAGAAAAATAAATTCCAGTCCTGACGTCATCCTAGCCGATGAACTGAAACTGAGCAAGCCAGGATTTTTTTATCTGGCAGCAGAGCCTGTCTTCACTAGGCATTTTTTAAATTAGATGTTCCACAGGCTTATAGGGGGATGATAAACGCATATTATATGGGCAAAGTATCTGTAAAGTGCTCTAAGTTTTCTATTGAAGTATGTTAAGTCTTTCGTTTGCATGACATTTTATTTCTAAGCAACTAAAATAAATAAAATTAGTATTTGTTTAACTGGATCTTTTACGCCCTCTAGCGCACGTCAGAAGAAAAACATCAGAAAGCAACAAACATGGCGGATTGTTTTGGGTAAAGAGGTAAGTCTTTGCATAATAATGGGGTGTACCATTTTTTAAAGGCATGTAACAAACAATTAAGAAGTGCGCCATTTGTTATCTGTAGGTTTGAATAAAGCTCTTACGAAGTAAATTGTTCAGATGAATAACGATCGTTGGCTGTGACGTTCTGCAAATGGCCTAGTCTTAAATGTATCTTAATTTTTTTAAATGGTCCCTAAGTAGGGTATAACGTATTGTTTTCTATACACAAAGTAGTGTACCACATAGTGTGTTGCAGCATTCTGTAAAAACGCGTTAACATTTTCTTTCTTTCTCTTTTTAAACAGACAAAACGATGGAAATTAAGGAAATAAGACAAGTGGCGATACAAATGCAAAAACTTCACAGAGACGGAAGATTTGATGACGTGTCGTGTTTATTGCAAGACCTTCAAACCACTGAAGTAACACTAGAGCAGCTACAGAACACTGACGTTGTCAAAATTATTCATCAGCTTCTAAAGTCATGTCCAGTTCCAACAATTCAAAAACGCGCCAAAGATCTGCTTTTAAAATGGAAGCATGAATACAGTCTGTCAAATGAGCCAAAAAGTGTAAACACAAGTAAGACAAGAGAACACACAGCAGCTAATGTAGCTGAGTCCATGCCAAGTTCTACACAACACACTGATCAATTAATAAATTACAGCGAAAGCATTAATACAGAGCAGGAGGATCCAAATGAACCATCTTCTAAAGGTGCAACTTCATCAAAGGATGGCAGAAGTACTCCCGAGGTTAATGATCTGAAGACTGTTTTAAAAAAAGATGATTCTCAAACTGCCTTGAACTCTCATCCACAATCCAGCAGTTCCCAAAAGGACTGCAACATACGGGCCAAGTGTGTTGAATTTCTTCACCAGGCCTTAAAGCTAGATCAAAGAACAGACACCGACCTGCTCATTAATCTGGCTCAGGCCATAGAAATTCAGATTTATAGTCTTTATGGTCATGATACATCCAAATACAAGTCGTGCATTAGAAGCAAGATCGCTAACATTAAAAACCCAAAGAGTCCTCATCTGCGTCAGGGGCTTCTAAGTGGCACACTGGATCCACACACATTTGCACATATGAGTGCTGAGGAGATGGCTAGCGAAGAGCTACGGCGACTCAGACAAGGTTACACAGCGGCGGGTATTAATGAACACCAGCTACCACAGGGACTGGAAGGGACAACTACAACTAGGGTTCGATGCCAGCGCTGTGAGAGCACTGACTGCAGGGTGACTCAGATCTCTCGAGGAACACTTTTTTTGCCTTCATGGGTAAAAAGAGGCAGTGCAGATGAGGATGCCATGACCTTCATGACTTGTGCTGTGTGTGGAGCACAGTGGTACCATAACAGCTGGGTGTGCCTTTGATTTGGACCTGGCATAAAATAAAATGCAACACATACAATATCATTCTTCAGACAAAGTTTTTTACAGCAAGATATTTAAAATCAGTAAGTTTTATTTGTGGGCAGCACATTCGCCACTCAGCGCTGGAATTTCCAGAGTTTCCATGTTCTCTCTGTGTCAGTCGTCCCCAGGTTCCCCTCCACAGTCCAAAAACATGGATTCTAGGGAAATTAAATGCTGTAAATTGCCCCATACAGTGTGTGTTGTTGTGTCAGGCTGTGTGAGTGAGCGCACCCAGTGAAAAATTGGCCCTGTCCTGGGTGTATCTGCACAGTGCCTGAGACCTTGGATGGGCATGGGGACCCCCGGCCAGCAATTCCAAAAGAGGATTAAGAGGAAGTTAATGAATGATTTTTTTTTTATTTGTGCTACTTGTTTATAGTTGAAAACTTTCTCAAATAGTTTTTCGCTGTAAGTTTATATAAAATAAGTGAATGATCAGCCCTAAAATGTTTATATGTACTGCCTTCTACTGCCTGATTAATAACAATCACCATCACAGTCTGTGCAATTAAATAATAATAATAATAACTGCAAGACTTTGCGGTTTAATAAATTAAAATTATACACTTGTAAGAGTGATAATTTGTTTGTATTCAGTCCATTCCTTATCTAAACCTATAATAAAGGGATGACATCCAGTATGGGCAGTAAAGCATTTGTGGTGTATGACTAACATTTTACTTGTAAAATACAAAAAAAATTTAAACAGTAAATAATTTTTTTAACCAAACTTTGCAGGACTGATTCTAACCCATCTTAACCTCATTGCAAGGCTTGCCGTATGACCGGTAAATGTGTAAAATATGTAAGTTTTGAAGCTGATGCAATATATTTTGGTGGCTATCTGACTAAGTATATATAAGGCTTGTTCGAGAGCCCTTTTTTAAAAAAAAATCTTTGAGCATGATATGGATGTAAACTTTTTGTTTTCAACAACAGAAATTGTAAACCCTCTTATTTAATATCGGTGTCCGATCTCTTAAAAATCTCATCTGCTCTGGAAAAATGCACAAAAAATTTCATACAAGATAATTTTGAAATTAGTTCCAAAACAATAGAGGCTGCAAATTGGAAACCACCTTAATGTTTCCTAATACCTTTTTACATTTAGTGCAAATTTATATATATATTATTAAAAAAAATTAAGAACCTGTTAGTTTACATTAGATTAAGGGGCGTAAAATGGGTTTTGTCTAGATTTTTAGAATGTTGTTTTTTTCATTTTACTGCAGAAGAACCATTTAACAACATAACGCTGACTGAAAATGTAGTTTTTAAAGTGTACTGTAGTCATTAAAGCCTAGTGTAATTTTTAAATCTACTGTTAGGTGGGCGACATGGTGGTTAGTACGTATGCCTTTCAGCACTGGGGATCCAGGTTCGAATCCCGATCTGGGTGGAGTTTCCATGTTATCCCCATGTTTGTGTGGGTTTCTTCTGGGTTCTCTGGTTTCCTCCCACAGTCTAAAAACATGAATTCAAGGTATGGATGGGCATGGGGAAGCCCAACACAACCCTCATAGAGAATTAAGCAGAAGAATGACAGTTAGGTGCAACTTCCTTAAAAAATGTTTTACAATTTTAGGACATTTAAGTGAATTGATAACATTCAGATTTACTTGGGATTATTTTGTTATGCAGTGCTAGTATTCAAAAATAAAATGCAGTCTATACATATTACATCGACTGCAAGGGCAGTGTGTGTATATTTTGCAGGCTTTAAGATTTGCATTTGAGTTTAAAATTGAGAATTGTTAGATATTTGGATAACGGCACAGTTCAACGCAAAATCAGAACTGCACATCATTCACTGAAAAAAAGAAAAGAAAAAGGATCTGAACTAAACTCCCTTCCTTTCAGGAGACATGTGACATCAAGCATGCCACATGCAGTAAGCATGTGACTGTAATCTGCAGTCTGGGGATTGCTTGACAGAGTTTCATGTATCATTGCTACAGGAAAGCTTTTATGTCTGACAAACCTTCTTGGAGAACATTTGTAGAAAAAAAAGTGTCTTCTTTATAAAATATTTCATTTGTAATGTATCTTATATGAAGAAGGTGATTAATTCCAAATGTTTGTGTAAATATCTATTGGGTGTCTGTATAAACCTTATAGTTAATGATAGTACAGTAAGTACATCTTCCATGTTATGTTCTATAAGTATGTGTGTGTTTGTGTGTGCTTAAAAATGTAGCTTCTACACTAGCCTTTAAGTAGTAGGAGTACTGACTTAAATATTTTTAGCAAATCTCAGCACAAAGTAACAGTATGTAAGAAAAAAAGTCATCAGTCATCAGTGTGACATGTGCAAAGGTTTTGACACGATACAGAGTCAATATTTAGTAACACCCCCGTTGGCAGAAATTACAGCTTGCAAGCACTTTTTGTGTGAAGTATTTTGGACCATTATCTAGGTTTAGCAGGCAAAAGCTTCAAAGCAGGGACTTTCCACCTACTGGCCATGCCTGCCTGTCCAGATGGACTCAAGATTCTTTACTTTAAATAGTAAACAGAAAAATATAACACTGCAATGAACCTGTTATGTATTAAATTGGACCTTTCCACTCATATTTGTTTAGTCTTGCTGACTACCTTGTGTATAATGTAAAACCATAAAATTCTAGTAGTTATACAAAAAGAGTAGTACATTATTGTATATTAAGGGGACTATTCCGGGGATAATATTGCAGGTGCTGGGCAGATACACCCAGAACAGCGTGCCAATCTATCAGTGGGCACGCTTTCACACTGACACACACTATATAGGGGCAATTTAGATCATCCAATTTACACTGAATCCCATGTTTTTGGGCTATGGGAGGAAACAGAAACAGAGAGAACATGGAAACTCCACCCAGATTTGGATTCAAGCCTGGCTCCCCAGCGCTGAGAGGCAGACGCACTAACCACTAAGCTACCAAGCCTCCCTAAATTATTTGTTAAAAATATTAAAGTTAGATATTTGTAAAATTAATAACTATAAACAGAAGTCGAAGTATCAAATTTTTTCTCATTTACTGTACAAAGTTCCTTTCTGTTTAAATGAAGGCCAGTCATTTCAAATTTCAGCTAGAATTTAGTTTATTTAGTTCATCTTGACCTGATCTTTCAAGTTGATAGCTCCACAATCTCTCCAACTGACTCGGCCCGTAACCTTGGATTCACAATTGACACTCATATTAAACTTTCTGATCATGTCACTAAAACTGCCTGTTCCTGCAGATTCATTCTGTACAACATCAGAATGATCAGACCTTTCTTAACTGAACAAGCTGCTTGTCCAAGCCCTAATCATATCCCGGCATGACAATTGTAATGCTTTGCTTCCACAAGCAGGCCTCTACAGCTGCTTCAAAAACCAACCCTAACACTCCGCAGCCCGTAATGTGTTCAACAAGCCCAAGCGACTCCATTACTCCTCTCTCCTCATTGGCTCCTTATAGCTGCTACATTTAGTGCAAAACACTGATTCTGGCGTACAGTACAATCTCTGGGTCTGCTCCCTCTTACCTTCAATCCATCTTTACACAATGCACTCCAACTTGTTCACTGCGCTCTATTGATGAATGACACCTGGTCATTCGAACTCACTATGGTTTTAATTCTGGCTCCATTTATTTATCACCACTAAATGGAGAAAAGATCTTCCCAACGCGGTTCATAAGGCAGAGTCCCTTAGCATTAAAAAAAAACTTCTTAAAACACATCTCTTCCACAGGCATTTGCCATTTTAAAAAATGGCAGACAGATCGGATAATGATTTGAGGATATTACAGTGTAGCTGGTTTCTCCTTAACCATTGACTTGTGTTGTTCCCTCATTTGTAAATCACTTTGGATTAAAATGTCTGTTAAATGACTAAATGTAATGTAAATGTTTTTACAAAGTTTAAGCTAAAACATAGAAAATAAAGTTAAAAAAAAAAATCTCATATTGCAACATACAACTGTAATGGGTAAAAAATGTTTAAAGAAGGAATCACGGCCTGAACTGTTGATTTATAGATATCTTAAATACCTTTGCCAAGCATACTCCACACAGTAAACATTTAAGTTTCTGTTTGATAGCTTAGCATTAGTGAACAGTGAGGGTGAAAATGATCAGACAAGGCAGTTTCTTTGTCAGTGGTATTAACATTGTATGTCAATAAGTCTTTTGATAAGTCACTGTTTCTTTGTTTGAATAGCAAATATAGATTGCTTCACTCTTTGACTTTAGCTGACGGTCAGACAATATAACCAATATATTTACTGACTTTAACAGATTAGATATCAAAGAGAACCTTTGAGTTGGCGAGACTTTTAGTTTGACTGCTTGCTTCATTTAGGAGTCGACTCCGAATCAGGTCTAGTTAGGAACGATTCCACAACTTAACCAGTTAAGCAACAAAAGTTAGAAAATGTCGCTATCATAGTATGAAATGGAAATAAAAATATTACATTACTTGTTTTGTATTATATATATATGTGTGTACTTGTATTAGTATGCGTTAGTACTAATATTTATATATATATATATATATATATATATATATATTAGTATTTTTTTCTTAATGTAATACAAAAGCAAGGCAATAAATAGACATAGTAAACATGTTGTTTTGCCCATTAATTTAAACACTATTACTGATGTGAGAGGAAGCTTTAAGTTTTAAAATGTTAGAATCGACACTTTTGAAACGACTCATAGAGAATCGATTCTCCGAGCTCCGACTTCATGGTCATATGAGTATGTAAGAAAAGAAGCATCGGGGCGCCATGTCTTGGAAAAATCCCGACAAGTCAGGAGCAATGGCGCCGTATGCTCAGTTGGTCCATATTTAAGGCTCAGTTTAAGGTAATATTTATGCTTCTACACTAAAATACGTTTTCGTTTCTATGTTCTCGCTCTTTACGACTATCACAGTAAATAAAATAATGGCTTTAATGACAGCCTGACTGTAAGCAGTTCAGGAAGCTCGCACAATCCTACTCGGTTTTAAGGATTCGTTATTAATGTCACGTATTTAAACCATTTAATGACAGAATACGAGATTATGTTTGTTATATTAGCTGTAAATTTTTACTGCGTTAGATGTATGTTAATCGTGATTAGTACAAATAGATAAATATATGTTTAGTTTGCTAACGACATCTAGCTTCATTAGGTTGAACTGCTGAGATCAATGTCATTTTATATCCTTAGAGTCAAAACATCCATTAATACGTTTGAAACGTTTATTGGCACAGACTACAGGATACATCAGTAATGAGCTGTACTTTTGTGGTGTTTCTCATTCTGTAATGCTTCTTTAATAGCTGCAATATTAGGTTGTAATTGTTAGTATGTGAGAGTGCTGTGGTAATAAACATTATGCTTTCTATTACGAAACCCTATATTTCTATTATGATTCACTCTCCCACCTCC
>JAOUQT010230086.1:0-17484 GCA_025769995.1 Xyliphius kryptos | reverse complement strand
TGATTCTATTATTCATTCATCCATCCATTATCATCCGCTTATTCCTCTATGAGGGTCGCAATGGGGTTCCCCATGCCCATCCAGGGAAGAACGTCTCGGGCGCTGGGCAGATACACCCAGGACAGGGCGCCAATCCACACATTCACTCACTCTATACGGGGCAATTTAGAGCATTCAATTTACCTTGTATCCATGTTTTTGGACTGTGGGAGGAAAACGGAGAACCCAGAGGAAACCCACGTAGGTGGGGAGAACATGAAAACTCCACCCAGTTTGGTATTTAAACCGAGAATCCCCAGCGCTGAGAGGCTAACATGCTAACCACCAAGCCGCCCAGGTTTCTATTATTTCAATGATTTTTAAAAATTATTTTCTCCACTGTCTTTACCACCCTCTGTAAGGACTTGAGGAGTTGAGGACTTGAGTGGGGGTCCAGCTGCAGAAGATGTCTGTATAAAATACAAAGCTGACAGTGTTTGTGTAGTAAAGCAACGGTACCATTCATGACATCCAAAACGACAAACTGTAATGTTAGGCATGTAGTCTATTCAATTTTGGGACGGTTCTATATAAATGACTTCAGTCCTGCCTTTTTTTTTAATGTTTTTTTTTTTTAATAAGTAATTGATGTAGTAGAAGCAAAATCAGGCAGTTAATGCAGATGGTTTACTAAGCAGACTTTGACCTCGTGCTTTTTCTGTCATCTAATTTCCTGCTCAGTATTTCATGCATCAAAAAGTGTTCATTTTGGATTAAATTTGTTACAAAGGCACCAAAACCCAAATGGAACAGACTACAACACGGATATTTTAAATAGTTTCCCTGAACAAAGCAACAATGACAAATAAGGAAATAAAAATGACATTTTCTGGTCTAAAGTGGGTATGCAAAGTATTTAGACCTGAAGCTGAAAAACACCTCCACAGCATGATGCTACCACCACCATGTTTCACTGTTGGGATTGCATTGAGCAGGTGATGAGTAGTGCTTGGTTTTCTTTACACAAAACATTTAGAGACCAGAAGGTTCAATCTAAGTCTCAGTAGACTAGAGAATCATATTTCTCATAGTCTGGGGGTCTTTCATGCAGGCTTTTTATGTCTTGCACTGAGGAGAGGCTTCCGTTGGGCCACTCTGCCATTCGGCCCCGACTGGTGGGGCGGCCCTACTGCATCTCTGGAGGTCTTCTTTACCTCTTTCACCAAGACTCTTCTCCCAAGATTGCTCAGGTTGGCTGGACAGCCAGTTCTAGGATAAGTTGTGGTCGTCTTAAACTTCTTTCATCTAAGGGTTATGGAGGCCACTGTGCTTGCTCTTAGGAACCTTGAGTGCTGCAGAAATTCTTCTGTATCCTTTTGCCACAATTCTGTCTCTAAGCTCCTTGGGCGGTTCCTTCGAACTCATGATTTTCATTTGCTCTGACATGCAATGTGAGGTCTTATATAGTCCAATCAGTTTAATTAACACAATCCAATGGACTCCAATCTGTAAGTAGAACCATCTCAAGGAGGATCTGAAGAAATGGACAGCATGTGAATTAAATGAGTGTCACAGCAAAAGGTCTGAATACTTATTCTCCATTAAAACAAATAGTAAAATTTTTTTAAAGGGTCAAGCTTTTATTTTTTAGGCTGTGACTACTGGATTAATAGCATGCAACTATAAACCCTCAGTTTCATTCTAAATAATGCGCTTCTATAACTACAGCTGCAATTTTCTGTTGAACAGACCCAATGGTTCACACTTCCATCTCATACTTCAGTCATTTTCCCGAACTGGTTTAAGCCCAAAGAAATGTTTCAGAGCTTTCATTTGTGGCATCCAGTCAGGAAAATGCATTCAGGATTTCCAGTACAGAAGCAGATGTTGGCTGAACATGTCGTTTGCAACTTTTGGTTTTTCCTCAGTGTTTTAGTGAAAAAGGTGTGATCGTTTTCTCATGTGCTAACTAAAATGAACAAATTCAAATATGTCGTAAGATGTACTGCGGAACTGACCAGCATGTATGGATAATGGTGTCCACAAGACCTCTAATGGTGTTCTGTGGTTTTTAACACCAGCGAATGATCGACAGATATTCAGTTATGAAGTAGAACCTATTGATCACGCTTGGTTTTCCAGCACATTCCAAATGTGATCCTATTAGAAGCTGCAGAAATGAGAAGTTCAACACCTTGCGTGTTTCTCAGACAATCCAGAGGATGATTTGGGCAGCAGGGCACGTTATCCTGCTAGAAGACCCCTATGGGAAGAGGGTTTGCGTCAACATAGTGTAGACATGAAGCCTAGGAGTCAAGGTTTCCCAGCAGAGTGCCTCTGGCTTTCCTTCTTCCTTTAGTGCATCCCGTGCCATTTCCTCCCCAGGACAAAGATCCGAACACATCCTCCCACATAATGTAAAAGAAAATGTGATTCATCAGGGCAGATCACCCTGGTCCATTGATCTGTGGTCCAGTTCTGATTTTACATACGCTGTAAAATATTGGTTTCGTTGTGGACAGGGTTCTGCATGAACACTATAAATCAGAGCCGTCATGACTATTCGATTCGATTCTTCAAGCCAACGATTCAATTGTTTTCAATACCTAAAAATTCCTCACGATTCGATACACACCCCTACACTGTATCATAAGTTATTTTCGGCTATACTACGTATACACCTGGAAACGGCGATCACTTGACCTCTCACCTGCACTAGACATGCAATTGGCGGTTCATACAGCAAGCAGTTTTTCCATTTTACAGTTTTTTTGGCTTTGGAAAGTCCCACAAACAAGGAATGAAGAAGGGAAAGAGGTCGATCAGGGAAGGATGTGTCGTGACTAATAAACCACACTCAGGAAGTGAAAGTGTGTGTCTGCATCAGTCATTGACTTTCTACTCTCTGCTTGTCCAGCTCACGGGTGTGAGGGTTGTTAAAGCCTCTCTGTGTTTATAAGGAGGAAGATTGGAATTCTATCATGGGCAGACACCAACACATTCACACCTGAGAGTTTCATATTGTCAGTTTACCTAAAAGTCACACAAAATGAGCAAAAAAATGGTCTTACAATTTGTAGCTATAATAAATTTCAGACCCCTCCATGATTTCGAAGTGGGAGAACTTTCAAAGTTGCAGGGTGTTCAAATACTTATTTTCCTCACTGTAATTAATATCTAATAATATATGCATCCATTCATTATCATCCGCTTATTCCTCTATGAGGGTTGTGGTGGGGTTCCCCATGTCCATCCAGGGGAGAACATTTCGGGCGCTGGGTAGATACACCTAGGACAGGGCGCCAATCCATCACTGGGCACACACTCACACAGCCACACACTATAAAGGGCATTTTAGAGCATTCAATTTACCTGGATTTCATGTTTTTGGACTGTATGAGGAAACCCACACGGACATGGGGAGGACATGGAAACTCCACCAAGATTGTGATTCGAACCGGGAATCCTCAGCGCTGAGAGGCTGCTAACCACTAAGCCACAGTGCCGCCTTAATATTATATATTCTTTAATATATAAATATACACATCTCCTAGATTAAACGTTTGACTGTAGAGGTAAATAAGAATCGCTACTGCGTAGAATAGTCATAAAGATTCCGACCCTTACTTTCGGCAATTCTATTTGACCGCCTCCTGATGCAGGAATTTGTATAACATTGAAGGAATTTTTTGGATGTGAAGCGGTGGCCATGTTGGGGCTCCGGTGTGATCTATAGAAAGCTATAAATGTCGTAGAATATTCTCCTACCGTAAATGATCCTTTTACTGGTTTAACTTTCCCGTTTATCACTCTTTAGGACTTGAGTCTGCCCAATGGCAATGCAGTGGACACCTCAAGCCCAGGTTCTTCTTCTTCTCTGCTGAACCGATTACAGCTGGACGATGACCTGGATGGAGAGACACGGGACCTCTTTGTAACCGTTGACGATCCCAAGAAACATGTGTCCGCTATGGAGACCTATATCACTTACAGAGTGTCCACAAAGGTCTTCTATTTGCAAATGTATAGCATGTAAAAGCATAACCTGTCTACATCTGTTGCTGGTTATACAGGATGGGCCAGAAGTATGGATACACCCTGATAAAATGAAATAAAAATGAGCTCACTGTTTTCTTGTGCAATTCTCTATATGTTTGATGTCACATGACCCCCTTCCCATGGAAAAAATTAAAGTTGACGCCAAAATGCCAGCTTTGCAGATGGCCGTCACCCGGCCTCATGTACTAATATCACCTTATGGTTTGTGGCATATCAGCAACCACTTCCATTTTATCTGAGTGTATCATACTTATGGCCCACCCTGTAGATTGGGTCGCAGCATATGACCCACATTTGCTTTAGAACGTGATACAGGTGCTGCCACATTGCCAGTTCCTCAGTCGTACATTAATATTGGTTTCTTTTAGTAAATGATCATATTTGACAAGTTTGCGTTATTTACCAAGAATCTCACTCATTTAATGTAAATGACTTAAACAATCACCTCATCCTATAGTCTGTACATAGTTCCTGTGTGTATTATGCTTATCATAAAGGGAACTAGCCAACAAAGAATTCACGTTGACCTTTTGTAAGCAAAATAAAAACAAAGGAAAGCAGGATGTAAAATCTGACTGTACTAAATACAAACAGCAGGATTAAAGTTGCACATTTCAAAACCATCTCCTATAAAAATACAAAACTATGATATGGGAAAAGATGCTGCTAGAATAACAAGATTCTGTTGGAAAACCAACCAGTAATTCTTTGGGGTTAATTGTGGGTGTATTTATTTTAATAAGCCACGCCTCCTCATGCATATGTATCTTGTTTCACAGACCACTAGAACGGAGTTTGACCTTCCTGAATACTCGGTGAGACGACGCTACCAAGACTTTGACTGGCTGCGAAATAAACTCGAGGACAGTCAGCCAACTCACCTTATTCCAGTAGGTGGCGCCTTAAAATACTGTTTCAATGTTTCAATTGTGATACAGGGGTTCTTTGTCAATTCCACGGTACATCTTACGACATAGAGAATAGAAATTGCGTTACTCTCTCTCTATAGACGGAGATAAGCGATGGGTAAAGATGGGTAAGGAGGGAGACAAAAAAATCCCCGCCCCCATACTCTGCTATGGCACAATCTGGGCACAGGATGAAAAAAAACACCCTTTTTGCTAATGCTAACTGGTTGTAGATAATTGTATGTTACAGATCATATATAATCTATACCTCCAAACGACAAAGCCCTCACTGATTCGCTCACTTCCCGAGTGCCTACAAGGCTGAAATTGGGCACTGTGGTTACCCATCATGTCCTAAGTACTTCTCACCTTCCTACGTTTGATGGTTCGTTCGATATCGCCATCAAACATAAGACCGCCAGGGTTACATTGGGGTCTTGCTGAGTACCTATGGATTTAAAACTTGGCTCTTTCGTTAACTATGCTGTGTTTACTTTCCAAAATTCCCTCCAGTGGCACATCCCTCCAGCCCCAAGGCTGGAACTTTGCACCATTGAAAAAAACAAATGGCTTTTCACTTTTCTACGTTTAATTGTTTGCTCGCTATTGAAAGCAACAATTGGATTGGGGTCTTCCCGAGTATCTACAAAGCTGAAACTCAGTTACGTGATTCCGTATCGTGTCGTTGGAAAAATAATTTGTTCATTCTGAATATAGGAACATTTCTTATTTATAAGAATTGTTTCAACTTATCAAGTTCTCCATCTTAGCTCTCCACAGGTATTCCGCTAGTATCAATGCACCAAAAGCTAAGCGAGTGTCAGTTGACAGTTTTCTTTGTTCTGTGTGTTCTCCCTCCCACTTTTCCATTTCTGAAGCCATTACCTGAAAAGTTTGTAATGAAAGGAGTGGTGGATCGTTTTTCTGAGGAATTTGTTGAGACCAGAAGAAAAGCGTTAGACAAGTTCCTGAAGCGGGTCGCCGATCACCCGGTGCTTTCTTTCAACGAGCATCTCAACGCCTTCCTGTCAGCCAAGGTGAATGCATCTGTGCATCCATTAACATCCTCACTGTTGAATCTAAAAAGAAACTGTGTAAACCTTATTTTTTCTGCACTATTTAGAAGTCCGGTGTATTGAATTATAAAGTGTGACTTAGAAATGTAGAAATGATGTTTCACTTTAAATTTTAATTAATGTGAAATAAAAAAAAGGCCAAAACATTTATTTAATGCTTCATTGCACTAACTATAAACTTGAACCCATCTTTCTATCTCCTTTTGGTAGTTTGTTAATATACTCAATTTCTTCTATTTAACGTGATAAAAAAATCACAAAAGACAGACAAGGATAAGACTTTGTGTCCATACTAAATACCACTAGCTCTAATAGCCAGATCTACCTTTGCTGAAAATGAGTAATGTTGGCTGCTTAGTAACATTGACCCCTATTGGCTAGTGTTTTGCAAAGAATCTGAATACTTTATTAATATCTGGAAAGGGGGGGGGTGAGGGGGGGGGCATTTATAATGTTAGACTGTAAAAAATATAAGCGAAAAGAATAACAAATTTAACTTGACGTATTACTATTAAGACCAAAGTACAAAAATGCAAAGATTTATACAAATAAGATAAAAGGGAAAGTTATAGTTGTTTTTAGTGTTTGTTCACTCCATGGAAGTCTCATGTGTTCATATTATAGGATCTGAATAAGCGGCAAGGCCTGGCTCTGCTCTCCAAAATGGGGGAGTCTGTTAAGTATGTGACCGGTGGCTATAAACTAAGGGCACGGCCGACAGAGTTTGCAGCAATGGGTGACTATTTGGACATGTTCACACAGAAGTTGGGTACCATCGATAGGATAGCACAGAGGATTATTAAGGAACAATCAGGTACGATCTGCAGAACTTATTTTTCTCTTCATTTTATTTTATCCGTCAAAAGTGTGCACCTGTACCACTAACTGTTCGAAATCCCAAACAGTTCTGTGTACAATAAATCTTAACTCCATATTAAAGTAATATGGGGTTACGGTTTGGCTGCTGAGTTTCTTTTACATGTAACCAAACCAGGTCATTGTGACTCTCTTGTAGCTACTGTTCAGACTCCTCCCACCTGGCTGACAGCAGTCAGTGCAAACCATCAGAATAATAATGTTGTGTTTTTTTCAGAGGATTGTCTTGTATTGCTAATAATAATAATAATAATAACCTGCTAGGTCACGATGACTGGTCCAATGTAAGAAGTAGACCTCAGGCCAAAATAAAGTGGGCACACCTGGGTTATCCTATTAATTAATAAGTGATTCAGTTTACATTTATCTTATATATTTCTTATATATTTTATAATCCATACCTCAAAATTACAGACTATGACCACTTGCGTTATAAAATTGCATCACTCTTTATTGTTCTTCCTCCTTCATGTTCCATCTCAGAGTATTTGGTAGAACTAAAGGAATATGGACCACTATACTCTTCATGGGCTTCCTCTGAGCAGGAGCTCCAGGAACCACTGGATGGTGTTGCCGGCTGTGTGGCAAACTGCTGCAATGCTCTGGAGGACCTTACTGAAGACATGAGTGAGGACTTTTTGCCTGTGCTGCGGGAATATGTTCTCTATACTGATTCTATGAAGGTATGTTCTTTTAAAAGGAGGGCCATTTAAATAACATATCTATGTTTATCTTCATCTTTCTTTTATATCTGATTCCCCGTATCGAGCATCTATTCATTGGCACAGGATTATACAATTATTAAACTGCTACAGTACAATACATCAAACAAATACAGCTGTATACATGGCAACCCAGATTTCTCAATGTGGGTCCTTAAGCAGAATCCTCATTGCTCCAGTGCTGCTGTATCATTGGTGACCCTGCACCCTGACCCTAACCATTAAGTTGAATTACTTGTAAATTATTATGTTTTTTCAGCATATGTTTATATTTGTGCTCATACACTCTCGGTTAAGATTAGTACACCGAGTAAAAGTATTACAATAGCTAAGAAATTTAATATTTGCTTGATGAATTGAATTTATTAAGGCCTGTTTTGCTGCACAGAACTATGCATTATCCACCAAATTAAATAAGAGAAACAAATCCTGTTTTATACATTAAATCATGTCAGTACTGATCTTGACTCTCATTTAGAAGTCACTTTGGATAAAAGCATCTGCTAAATGACTAAATGTAACTTGTCAGATTTAATTTGGGTATTTCTTACAGTGTAAATATACACAACAGCATAAAATTCTCATTCAATGCGTTTTCTGTATTTTCACGACTATTTACATAAGTTCTAAATTCTCACTGAAGGCCTCAAAAGTGAACACATGAATGAGGAGTTATGTACTCACCCAAAAAGGTGAAATAACCGAAACCATGTTTAATATTCTAGTGTCTTCAAAAAAGCCCCCTTTGCTCTGATTACTGCTTTGCACACTGTTGGCGTTCTCTCAATGAGCTTTAAGAGGTAGTCACCTGAAATGGTTTTGTGCCTCTAAGGGTTCATAATTAAAATTAATTAGCATGCCAAGAGTACATAACTCATGTGTTCATTCATAGTTTTGATGCCTTCAGTGAGACTCTACAGTGTAAATAGTCGTGAAAACGCATCGAATGAGATGTGTCCAAACTTTTGGCCTGTACTGTATATTTTTCTTGCGTTTGAAAAAGCCACATATAAAAATGTTTATGCCTCTTCATTAGATCACTGGTTTAAATACCGGTGATGCCACTGAAACCAAATTTAGGATTCTACTGTGCCAGCTAGTCTTTAATAACTGTAATCTTCTTAATACATAAGTGCTCATTACACCTGCCCCAGACATTGCACGAATAGCAGTTTGGAACAAAGTGATCAGTTTGTTTCACTAGAAATTAAATAAAAGAGTTCAAAAAAATGACAAGCCCCAATGTTATTTATTTTCCTTCACACTATGCTCACCAACTGATTATTTCTGGGCAGAATTTATAAGATGAGGCCCAAAGCCTATATAATTAATACCCAGTTTAGAAAAGCTTTCTTAATGTAACCTGGCTAGACACTGTGGTGTGAACTACTTTAGAACTTTGAATGTAATTTGCATGTCAGCGTTTTGGAGAAACCGATCGAGTACTTAATTATGTTGCTATTCTGTGCAGAACGTGTTGAAAAAAAGGGACTATGTTCAAGCGGAGTATGAGGCCAAACTGGAAGCTGTAGCATTCCGTGAGGACAAGAGGACACCAGTAAGTCATAAAGCCGATCATTTAGTATTCATCATTCATATCATTTAGAGTTTATATAATTAGCTGTTTGAAAGTAGCACTTTTGTCTTATGTATCAAATCAACCACATTTAAAATGATTTTTTTATCTTTATTCTAGATTTGCATGAAGTAAAGTGTTTTAAAAAAACTAGCAAGTGAATCTGTAATTTAAAATTCCTGTGATCCACAACCTCAAGTGCCTTATAAAGTTAATGAAATTAAAAACACATTGTAATTAAAAAAAAGTTTAATGAATAAATATATTTATCGATAGGAAAAACGTTACCAACCTGAGAAAGGGCTTTCCGGTTTCTCTAACAATCAAATACTGCTCTCTAGTGGCCAAATTACAGAACACAGTTTATGAAAAACATGGGGAAAACAATGTATCTATTGTATTTCATACATTGAGCTGAATGTGAGGCGGTCAGAGGTGTGCTTTATTGTGAATAACTTCACGGCGTGGCAAACTGCTCAGCTATTTGGATTTAAAAACGACCTGTTTTATAAATAAAATATACAGGGTGGGCCATAAGTATGGAAACACCATGATAAAATGAAAGTGGTTGCTGAGATCACCCTACCGTTGGTGGCGTATGAGTACATGGGAGGTAGAAAACATTTGAGGCCGGTGACGTCCATCTCCGTCTCAACTTTACTTTTTTCAATGGAAAGGGGTCATGTGACACATCAAACAGGTAGAGAATTTCACAAGAGAAACAATAGTTTGCTCATTTTTAATGTCGATTTTTGAGTTATTGACACATTTGTGACATGGAGCAACAACAGTAACCCACTAAAGGATGAGCTCAGAGTGCTGCTCATTGTGTTGAATTGTCAATGCCATTCTCTTCTTCCACTCTTCACACACAGAGAGCTTTTCCGCAGGAGAAATGCCACCACATACCACCTGAAACAACGGATACAGAAGGCCTGTAATGGCATTTCTTTTGGGGTATTGCTTTCTGTGTGTCAAGAGTCAATTCAACACAATGGGCAGCACTGAGTGCATTCTTTAGTGGGTTACTGTTACTCCAGGTCACAAACGTGTCAATAACTCGATAATGACTAAAGCCTCGTTTAAAATGAGCACACCATTTTTTTTCTTGTGCAATTCTCTGTTTGTGTCATATGACCCCCTTACCATTGAAAAAAGTTAAGTTGAATCCAAAATAGTGGCTTTGCAGATGGGCGTCACCCATGGTTTTCAGTAATGCATTAAAAAAAAAAAAAGCTTTGCTCAGATCGCTCATAATCCATGCAAGCTGAATTAACTTGTTTCCATGAAATTCCTAAATGATAATTAATATCTTTGTGGTTTCTGCAGATGCCCACTGATGTGGAAAAGTGCCAGGACCGTGTAGAGTGCTTTAATGCTGACCTGAAGGCGGACTGGGAGCGCTGGCAGAACAACAAACGACAGGACTTTAGACAGCTGCTGACGGGCATGGCAGACAAAAACATTCAGTATTATGAGAAGGTGAGAAGTAAAAGACACAAACAGAATGATTGGTGTTAAATATAAATAATTCTTGTGCGGTTGAGTAGCTGGCACTTCTTAATATACAGTAGCTGCAAGTTAAGATCATTTGTTGCTGGAGGGCCAAGTAATTCCTCTCTGTATCAGTGTTGGAAAGGGATGGGAAGTTTAGCAATGTGTCGAAGCGATACCCAACTTTTTTATGGGTCTGCAAGAACTTGGCTGTTGTGGTGTCCTTTAACCTTTTAACCTTATTTGCTGTGCCAAACCCTGACGCAGCACCACAAAATTCTAAGACCAAGTGGGAGAGTTCAAAAACCAGTGATAGGAAAAACAGCTAAATCAGCAAGGCAGTCTTTGAAAACAGCTTGGATTTTGGTTTATTGGCTTGATTATAAATGCATCCTTATGCAAAATTATATGTTTAATAGTGGTTGTAATATAAGTTTAACTATATGTTTACAGTTTTAGATATTGTTTTCGCAACCAATCATGAAAAAAATAATTGAATCTCTATTTTTAAATATTTGATTTGAAGGTTGATTTGAGATTATGCTTCTGCAATAAAAAAAAAATTATTTTAAGGCTGTTAAGACATTTTAACTAGGGGTTAACATACAGGGGTTGAACAATGAAACTGAAAGACCTGGTTTTAGACCCCAATCATTGATTAGTATGGTGTAGCGCCTCCTTTTGGGGCCAATACAATGTCAATTCCTCTTGGGAATGACATCTACAAGTCCTGCACAGTGGTCAGAGGGATTTTAAACCATTCTTCTTGCAGGATGGTGGTCAGGTCACTACGTGATGCTGGTGGAGGAGAACGTTTCTCCTCCAAAACCCCCCAAAGTGTCTGAATAATATTTAGATCTGGTGAGTGTGCAGGTCATGGGAGATGTTCAACTTCACCTTCATGTTCCTCAAAGCAATCTTTGGAACTCTGCACCCAGAATGTTGTGTGCATTGTGATATCTGCTCATTGAACCTTCACACTCTGGGTGCAATGTGCAATTTATGAAGATTGGCCACCAGGGGTCAAATTTAACCATGAAACCCCCCCCACACTAAAACGACCGGGGTTTCAGTTTCATTGTCCAACCCCCCTGTAGACCCAGTTATCTGCCCCTGTTGGCTATTTGGAAGTTTCCAAAGCCTGAAGAGTGTAACACGTTGTACCGTAGTCTGTCTATTTTTATCAAGCGCCTGCAAAATGCTGCAAATGTGAATGTGCATTCTCAGAATTCTTGATTTTTGGAACAACTTTGCAGCTGTGGCTACATGATAATAGGCATGCAACTAAAAACTGTTGCTTGATTCATAGTTCTGAAGACCTTTCCCACTGACACGTTGAAATTATAGGCCGTGCTGTGTCAGCATCCATAAGCTCCTCCCGCTCAGTGTTGGAGGATAAAATGTGGTCCGTTTGATGAATTTGGCAACCCTTCCGATCATGGCAGTAAATTTCCCTCTCGATGGGAAGCGGTGGAAACTTTTTTCTTTCTGCTGCTGGTCATTTTTTTTTTTAAATCTGTTGGGAGTAAAAAACGGGGAGCAGAAATATAGAGATGGGACATTTTTCAGCTTCACGTTTACGGTTTTGCAGCTTTGCCTGATCCTCGGGGAGAAGGCAGCGCTGAACTTTAGCTCTAATTTACAATCCTCTTCCTCCAGGATTTCCTCTCTAATCCACTTTTTTACCACCGCATCTGTCCTCGATATACGTTCTCATGAAGAGCGAAAGATTGAGAGGAGAGGGGTGAAACCGAGGGGAAGTGAGAGAGACGAGAGTGTCAGGTGCGGGCGGGGGTAGGGGGAGGTCGTTTCTTTAAAACCAACCAGACGCAGCGTGTGTAAATTCAAATGAACCGTTGATGACCTAATCAAAATAAATATGGTTGCCATCACTCACCCTCATCTTCAGGACAAATGTGGTGCTGATGGAGAACGAGATCAATAAGTAATTTACATTTTGTGTCCTGCTTCATTTTCCCGGGTGTAACCCTTTCAGAATGTTGTAATAGTGTTGTTATTTCTGAATAGATGATGATGATGATGAGGATGGTGATGATGGCAAAAACGTTATGAGACCAAACATGAAACCACACTTTCTGTATCTAATTTACAATTTCTAAGCATTGACACAATCGCTGATGGACCTCCGTTCATTTTGAATATTCAGTTTCTTGAGAAAGAAACAGAGCTCCTGGAGGTTTGGAATATACATTATAGTGCCAAAAGTATTCCCTCACCCACCTTGACTCACATATGAGCTTAAGTGACGTCCCATTCCTGATCCATAGGGTTCAATATGACGACGGTCCACCCTTTGCAGCTAGAACAGCTTCAACTCTTCTGGGAGGGCTGTCCACAAAGTTTAGGAGTGTGTTTATGGAAATTCTGGAGCATCCTTCCAGAAGTGCATTTGTGAGGTCACACACTGATGTTGGATGAGAAGGTCTGGCTCTCAGTCTTTGCTCTAATTCGTCCCAAAGATGTTCTGTGGGGTTAAAGTCAGGACTCAGTCAGGTTCCTCCACACCAGACTCTGTCCTCCATGTCTTTATGGACCTTGCTTTGCGTGCTGGTGCACCGTCATGAGGAAGAGGAAGGGGCCGGCTCCAAACTGTTCCCACAAATTTGGGAGCATGGAATTGTCCAAAATGTCTTGGTATCCTGAAGCTTTCAGAGTTCCTTTCACTGGAACCAAGCTCCTGAAAAACAACCCCCTCCACCAAACTTTACACTTGGCACAATGCAGTCAGACAAGTAGCGTTCTCTGGGAAACCGCCAAACCCAGATTCATCCATCAGATTGCCAGATGGAGAAGCGAGATTCATCACTCCAGAGAACGCGTCTCCACTGCTCTAGAGTCCAATGACCGCGTGCTTTACACCACTGCATCCGACGCTTTGCATTGCACTTGGTGATGTATGGAATGGATGCAGCTGCTGGACCATGGAAACCCATTCCATGAAGTTCTCTGCGCAACGTTAATCTGGCCTAATCTGGCCTAATCTGAAGGCCACATAAAGTTTGGAGTTCTGTAGTGCAGAATCTCCAACTGCTAACTGCTGTTTCCGGCTTTGTAATCTGCCTGTGCACAGCTCTGATTGACTAAAGAGCGCCTTTGGTGATCTTATTACACACCCGAATTAACTGCTCAAAACCCTGTGTTACAACCCCAATCAAATTGGGATACTTGTAGGTCACTTTGGATAAAAGTGTCAAAAAAAATTAAAAAACAAACAAAAAATGGTGATAAACTATAAAATGGCCGTCGAGTGTATATATAGATAAAAGTGGCAGATTTTGATTGGCCGGTTTGGTAAATTGTCACTACGTGTTAATAAGTGTGGATTATTGGATTTGTGAGACCCTCGAGACCGGTGCTCTGTCCAATTTTACAATCCGGTTTTAGAATTCTGCTCCAAAAATTACTGGCACCCTTTGAAACCATAATTAATGATGATATAAAATGTCCTTGCGGTTAATTCTCTTTACCTCACACTCAATAATATATCATTTTAACTACAGAAGCAAGGAAGCAAAAAAAACGAAAACCACATCAGTATCACCGATGGCTGTGTTTCAATAAAGTAATCAGTTTAAGCTTGACTTAAAAATGTCCCACTGCCTGTTGGTTTGCTTTGGTTTATTTCGGGTGATTGGTTGATTTAGGGTCAACAGATTTCCATTTGAGTCATTGGAACGTAAGAAACCAGCGATCGGGAGGAAAGCCAATCCGAAACAGAGAGGACATGCAGACTCCACAGGGACCCTTTTTCCTCCCGATCTGGGAGCCCCGGAAATCTGTCATTAATGATGATATAAAGTATGGGGTTACAGTATGGGGTTCAATGAATGCTTTGAACTTCCAAAGACATGAATCTGAGAGGCAGCGAGACGACGGCAAAGTAATAGTTCTGATACATAAGTCTTTCTCGCTAATGCAAACTTGTAAAACAGTTGAAGTTGTTTTTAAATCAAGTCATACGGCCAAAAAAAAAAATAAGATGAATGATTAAGTCCCCTCCCAGTGTACCATTGGCGGTCCAATGGCTGCCTCGCCGCCATCAACTCAGGATGTATTCACGTAGTCGGCGTATCGTTAAGCAGACTGTAACTTCTGTGACGAACAACAAAAGTTTGACAAAAGTTTTACCTATGACATTTTTCCAGAACATTGAAGGTATTGTTTCATGTGACGCGTTGGCCATGTTAGGAAAACACATTAAAAAAGGGGGTGGAGCTTTGCTGTGCGGGTCCCATGGTTCTTTTGTTTGATCCAAATGAATAATATCGTTACAGCATGTTTAAATCTCAGTTCAGTAAACGCATTAACAGTATTCTCCACTATGGAACTTATCGTGGACAGCGAGTTTCCGTAAACGCGGTTAATTTTAGCGATCAACCCCATCGTGTTTCTGTTTTTCATTGATGGGCTGCTGGATCTGGAACGTTTTTTTAGTCCCATGATGGCACTAGGGCCGATCTGGGTGGAGTTTCCATGTCCTCCCCGTGTCCGTGTGGGTTTCCTCCAGGTTCTCCGGTTTTCTCACAGTCCCACAGTCCAAAAACATGGATTCCAGTTAAATTGAATGCTCTAAATTGCCCCTTATAGTCTGTGTGTGTGGCTGTGTGAGTGAGTGTGTACCCAGAAATGGATTGGCATCCTGTCCTGTGAGATGTTCTCCCGTGGATGGGCATGGGGAACCCCACAGCGACCCTCATAGTCTCCGCTGTAGTTAGAGAAGGAGAATTTGGAGGTTGGGTGTTATACCTCCTGGCGCCATGTTTCAAACCTTACGGAAGCGACAACCGGAAATCATGTTTGTTTTGAGGGATTCTGATTGGCTGAAATACATGAGCTTTATGTCACACTGACATCTATGGGCTTGGGGGGTTTACGACACTCAATGGCATGTTTGTGCGGGTGGACTGGGCCTTAGTTTCTTCCACCGGTGTAGATACCGTAGCGTTAATATCAGCTGAGCTGTTCCTCATGGTAAAGAACAACACATTTACATTTGGTTATTTAGCAGACGCTTTCATCCAAAGCGACTTACAAGTATCCTACTTAATAGTTGAGGTCAGAACACAGGGTTGGTGCATCACCCTAAAGCAATGAGGGTTAAGGGTCTTGCTCCAGGACCCCCATTGGTAACTTCAGTGGACCTGGGATGTGAGACACATCACTTGTTGTCCATGTAAAGTGTTGTGTGGTGCAAAATAAAGCCGCTGCAGTTCAAACGCATATTTTAACGTTGAGGGAGTCTTCCGTAACGTATTCGGTCATCCATCACTTTTGATTTTACTGTATGATGATTAAGGTGAACAGTTCATAAAGTCGAGCCGTAGGGGTGACAGGGCAAATTCCTTCAGTCAGCATCATGTGGGAGGTTCGGTGAAGGAACGGTGTAAATAAGTCAAACGTGTTTTAACCGACATAAATTAGAAGGTGGCTATAAAAAGGTCAGACGCCAGAAAATCTCTCCATCCGCTGTTAGTGCAGTGAAGGAGGGGGGTGTAGGAAGAAAGAGAGATGTAATAAACCCGTCCATAGGTTTGGGTTGGAGTGCAATGGTTAGCTCACGCTGGGGATTTTGCATGTTCCTCCCTAGATCCCGATTTCTCCCATAACCCAAAATCATGCTTCAGGGTGAAATGGAGATATTAAATCATCCCCACGTTTGAACGTGGATGTCGGTGTGTCTGCTCTGCAATGGGTTGGTGAAGGCTTTTCCAGAGGTTCAGAACCCCGTAGAACCCTTTTCGGGGGTTCTCATGCCCATGCCCCTCCCCATGCCCATCCAGTGGAGAACGTTTTAGGCGCTGGGAAAATACACCCAGGAAGGGGGTGCCAATCCACACACAGCCTATAGGGGCACTTTAGAGCAAGTCTGCTACTAAGCCACGCCTACAAACCATCAATATGATACAAGCAGTATGTTTTTGTTCCTTGCCACGTTCACCAAGTTCTGAAAGTGCAACACCGCCGCAGTTCTGACCAAGACCGAAAATGGAATGTGAAGGTTGCTGGGGCGAGCCGAATGTAATTTCTCTGGTTTTGAAAACTGTCATTAGGGAATCTTTTTCTTTAAGAAGACGCCGTGTGGCACAAACATTTATAGACGTCGGTTGGTGGCACAGTGGTTTAAACACTGGCATAGAAAATAGACTGTCACAGTTGGGTCCTCAAGTTTTCCCCAAAGGTTTTCACACCTTCCGCCTGCGTGGTTTAAATAACGGTTTCTGCAAATATATCTACGCCGATGGTGGTCTCAAAATGAGGTACGTTCAGATTTATTGCTGTCTTGGCGGCGGAAAACACCGGTGCACCACTGACCGAAAACATTGGTGTCTTGGCAGTGAATCTGCGCGGTTGAAATAGCAATCCACCAAAGTCAGATCTCACCAGGCTCTTAAATGCAACGTCAAGTGACACGCTGACTGTTTTTTTTGCTCATTATGCCCAAAATACTGCCATGAATAATTAAAATGCCTTTTTTATGTGCCGTTTGTGTTTTAAGATGTGTTTGGAATAGCTTTTTTATCGTTTCGATAGCAAAGACACACTGACACGCCCTAAATCAAGTTGCGCTGTTGCCAGCTCCCCTGAGGATCGCTAAAATTGGGCCCCACGTTTTGAAAGAAAGAGATGTATCTAATATAGTGGCCAGTGCGTTTATCACTTGACTATATTTGCGTTACACTGCTCGAAAAAACAGCAGGAACACTTAAACAACACACTGTAACTCACACTTGTGTGAAACCAAGCTGTCCAGTTAGTGTGCAACACTGATTGTG
>JAOUQT010229979.1:0-17484 GCA_025769995.1 Xyliphius kryptos | reverse complement strand
AGGCTTGAAAGCCAACTACCAATTAAGTAAATCAGGTGATGTGCATCTCTGTAATGAGAAGGGGTGTGGTCTAATTACATCAAAACGCTATATAAGGTGTGCTTAATTATTAGGCAACTTCCTTTCCTTTGGCTTAATGGGTCAGAAGAGCGATTTGACAGACTCTGACAAGTCAAAACTTGTGAGAGGTCTTGCAAAAGGATGCAGTAGTATTGAAATTGCCAAACTCTTGAAGCATGATTACAGAACAATCAAGCGTTTTATGTCAAAAAGCCAACAGGGTCGCAAGAAGCGTGTTAAAAAATGCCAATTGCAACCAGTTTTGCTATATTTTATATTGCCACGATTCTCAGGAACATGGCCAAGGTAAGGAAGGCTGAACAACGACCACCTTTGAACAAGAAACCTAGGATAAAACGTCAAGACTGGGCCATGAAATATCTCAAAACTGATTTTTTGAGGTTTATGGACTGATGAAATGAATGTGACTCTGATGGATGTGACAGATGGATGGGCCCGAGGCTGGATCAGTAAAGGGTCACTCCGACTCAGACACCAGGGCTGGTATCATCAAAGATGAACATGTGGGACCATTTCGGATTGAGGACGGTGTGAAGCTCAACTCCCTGACCTACTGCCGGTTTCTGGACGACTCCTTCTTCAAGCAGTGGTACAGGAAGAAGTCGGTATCGTTCAAGAAAATCATGATTTCCATGCAAAGCAATGCTCCATCACATGCATCCAAATACTCCACAGCGTGGTCGGCTAGTAAAGGTCTAAAGGAAGTAATGACATGGTCCCTTTGTTCACCTGATCTGAACCCCACTGAGAACCTGTGGTCACGCATAACATGTGAGATCTACAGGGAGGGAAAACTATACACCTCTCTGAACAGTGTCTGGGAGGCTGTGGTGGCTGCTGCACACAATGTTGATCATAAACAGATCAAGCACCTGACAGAATCTATGGATGAAAGGCTTTTGAGTATCATCGTAAAGAAAGATGGTTATATTGGTCACTGATTTGGTTTTGTTTTTGAATGTAAAACATGTTTATTTCTAAATTGTGTTTTGTTAAATTGGTTTACCTGGTGAAAATAAACAAGTGAGATGATTTAAATATTTTGTTTTTATTAAGTTGCCTAATAATTCTGCACAGTAATAATTACTTGCATAAACAGATATTCTCCTAAGATTAAAAAAAAAAAAAAAAAAAACAACACTCCAACTTCCAATAATAGTAATCTTTGATATTTATTAGTCTTTTGGGTTGATTGAGAACATAGTTGTTGTTCAATAATAAACAGAATCCTCTCAAATTCAATTTTCCTAATAATTCTGCACACACTGTAGATGAGCCGACTTAAAACTCTTCTAGATTATTTTATTTTAAAACTCATTTAAATTAGCTGATTTAGAAACTCCTTTAGGTGAAATGACTTAGAAACTTCTCTAGATTGACTGACTTAGAAACTCTTCCGCATCAGCAGCTTTTAGAGCAAACAGGATTACAAATTACCAACTCAAGAGGCTTCCAGGGAAAACTACACGCCTTCAAGAGTTATGTTTACATTCACCCCTTCATTAGAAAAGCTACAAAGATATAAACTGCCCAACAAATCAGATCTGCTTTGCTTGTTGACATCTTTCATCTTCATATGATGATGTTTATAGGTCTTTGGATTTGTGTATTGCAATATTGCACTGTAAGATACGGTCCCAGAAAATGCTTGTAAAGATTTACATGGTTCATTTATACACATCAATATTGCATTATGGGAGTACAGGTGAATGTGCTTTTCAAAGACTTTTAGTAATGGTGCTTGCAAACTCAATACACATTAATCTAGACAAATGAATATTATCTTACATCACTCAGGGTTCCTCTTGTGCTAAAAGAATTAATGCTTAAGTACAAGCTACAACTGTCCCCTAGACTGACCTTCTAAGGCTTATAAATATTTTTTGTTCCTATTGTGAGTACACACAAGACAGAGGGAACTTTCGGCAACAGGTCTAAAAACTAATAAAAAAATTCCGTGTCTAAAAATGCCTTTTGATTGTAAACAGCTAATTAACTTTCAAGCCTGCAAATGTCTATTAGACTCACCCTTAAGAACAATTACGAAAAAAAGGAAGAAATTACATATTAAGTTTGTCATAATGATTAATTTGCATAATTCAGCTTCTTTATTACGATTGCACTGCCGTTTCAATTAATTTCCTGTTAATTTGCTGGCAGTATTCAGGGGTTGGTATGTCAATAAGTACCATCATGCTCAGAGGAGCAAATGTTTCTTAATTTTTACTTGAAAATTACAATGGATGATGCAAATATGGGACCTGAGTGCATAATATGAGAAAAAAAAAACAAAAAAAAAAACGTTACTTCTTTTGCTGCAACCTGCTTATTACTGTTTTATTGTGAGGTCATGTGTAATGCACGGACCATCCAGATACTTGGGATTTGAAAAAAGATCAAAGAAAAAATGAACTTTGATCTTTTTAGCATATTCATGCTGTGGAAATTGAGCTCTTTGCAATGTCAATGTTCTCTTACATGCTAAAAAGTTAATTAAAAGGGGTTTGGGCGTAACATGTTATAGTATTTGTTGATCATTCAGATACTAAATGAAGTAGAATCTCTGAAGCCCTCGAACGCTCAAGCTGTGCTCTCATTCCAAGTTGTAGGCCTCATTAGTTTAACTTACATCAGAGAAGACACCTTAAGGCGAGCCAAAGAGAGACATCAGGCTTCATGTGGTAAATGATCATGGGCTTGGCAGTACCAGGTTGATTTGGATTCTACATAGAGTTGGCTGTGACTTCAGTGTCTTACACAGAGTAATAAAATGATTAGAGACTGTAATACATCATCATATCTGGCATCTAGTTAGAGCGTTAATGTGGCCCAGAAAGCTTTGTGCAAGCTTAAATTCATTTATGTGCAGAAATTAGGTTTAAAAGTCCTGTTTGTTTTTATATACAGTACAAGTGTATTGACACCATTACAACACTGCTCTAGGTGATCATTAGGAAAAAGTAAGAAAACTATGGAAAGTGCATTTTCATTTCCTTATCATATCGTAGTTTTAAAAAAAACAAAACATTCACTTATACATTGACGACTGGACATGGCTTTAACACACACACACACACACACACACACACACACACACACACACACACACACACACACACACACACACCCGCCCGCCTGCACGCACGCACGCACGCACACTCACACACACTCACACTAGATGGTCTGTTGCAATATGCATGCAGTAAAGTTCCTTTTTGTCATTTATAAATTTAGAGACCATTTAATGATCTGTAACTCCAGAGATTTTTGAGGAGACTAGAATTGCTAATGATAAAGACTGCTGACTTGGTCAAATTTGATTGCTGATGGCAAATACACCAAGAAGAACATTCAGAACCAGTAAAATATTCATACAAAGAAATATCCTTTTACCTCAATTATTCTTTTAGGAATCTTCACAATTCTAAATGCATTTTTTTATACACTGTATTGTTAAAACTCGATAAAAGCAAGTAGTTCTGAGATAAGAAAGACCCACTGTCCTCTTTAACTCGTTAAAGCAAGGTGCAATTATTTAGCCTACTTAGATTATAGTTCATTATCAGAGGCAATTAATATCCTAACTCATAAGTGCGAATAGAATCCTGCCTGACCTACGTGCATTCTTCCTGTCCTTGTGCCACCGAAACCATCCTTTTAGTGAAACAGGTTGGACGTAGGCTAGTATTGGCCCTGTGACAGCAAGTTTATCAATACCTTTCAAAAGAAAGCCCTGTTATAGCTCCAAACATGCAATTAAATACTAACCTAAGTGGCTTGGTATTGAGCGCTGGGCCAAGGCCAACTCCAAAGGCTGGGACGATAAAGAAGAAGCCAGGTTGCCCTCTGCATTCCTTTCAAATCCCCACTGCAAGCTAATACTAAACTAACAAACTGCCACAGCTGAATGCCTAGACAGGATATCAATGTCACACAAAGGTTGAGAAAATGAAACATAGTCTTAAGGAGTCTCGTGGGCCACGAGTTTACTTGCTTTTGCACAGTTTTAAATGTTACAATTGATTGTACTCAACACCTGTTCCTTTATTTTTTAAAACATATATCTGGAATACGAAGCCACACTGCAACCATGTAATTCAATGCACTAATAAATACAGCAGCTATGCACCATGTTCGCGCTTGTATGATGCAAGTACACACAGTCGTAATGCAATTTTTTAACATAGCCCACGTGAATTAATTAAAGGAGTGAAGCAGCCCTCTATCTCTAAAGCACACTGACAGGATTGCCTACTTTTTTCCCCAACATCAGCAGCCTGTTAAAAAAAATCAGCAAACAATGTGACTGCTGAGTATCTACTAAAACTTTTAAGGCTCCTAGTTGATTCAGTTTGTTATCTGCTCATAACTGTCCGAGGAAGCAGTTAAGACACTTTCAGCATTCTCTCATGTCTCAGTGGCACATTCATTTTCCTATACTTTCACACAAGTGTTGCTCACTTCCATCCAGGCACTTCGCACTTCGCCCTTCGGTCTGATAATAAAAAGGGTCTTCAATTAATCATGTCTCATCCGGGAGGAAGGTGCAGCTGAACATATGTGTTGCCAGTGTGAATCAAGGCGATTGGTGAGACACCACATGTTTTTCCACCTTTGCAGTTTAGCCTGCACCTGTAATAAATGATGCTTCTTCATGCGTGTCTTTCAGACCTCTACATCCACTAAATGTTTACTACAAGGACATAGTGGACATCTGCTATGTATAGGGAACTGTGTTCATGAAGCTTTTTAAATAATACAGACTTTTAAAATTCTGCTCTGTTAAAAAAATTATTTACTAAAAATAATCTTAATCATTTTATCTTAAAATCATAAAGGATTTCATCTTAGCTTTTATTTTCTAAGTTGCTTGTATTATGGATTCGGGGACCTATCCAAGAGATTATTTGGCTAAAAGCAGAAAAATTTCCAATTTACTACAGTGCAGATATACGCTGACTCCTAAGTTCAATTTATCTGACCTGCATCTGAACTTTTACGGACACCAGAACTCCTGAGGGAAACCAACATACTAACACAGTAAGGAACTTCTACTCTCAGTAGAAATCGCAATAAGGTGACTGTTCCTTATATGTTTATACTAGCGGAATACCCATGCTGCACTGCAATGAAGAACTTAAAAACAATGTAATAGTTGAAAGGCAGTTGTTTTTAAATGAGTAATGGATTGGAAGTTCATATATTTTAAATGAACGTATTATTCCAGAGTGAGGTTTGTGACAATTTAAATTTTGAAATAAAAATGTGAATTCTTACGTGAAAATATCATTAGGTTTTTTAAAGACATGAAGGTACTGTGCTGTGAAGGTACTTGGGAAGACCCCAATGTGACATCGAAGAGGTCTTGAGTTCAATGGCGATATCAAAAGAACCTTCAATTTTTGAAAATTTAAAAGCAGTTATTTTTTTAAGGACATGATAGTGAATGAAGTTTCATTTCTGTAGGTAAATGGAAAGAGTCCAACGTGACTCTGGCAGTGTCTTGCATTGGCAATATCGAATAAACTATAGAAGTAAGGAGGTGAGAAGTACTTAGTTTTTCCAAGGACATGATAGAAAATGACGATGTCACGTTTCATCCTTGTAGGAACTCGGGATGTGGGAGAAGTAGTGATGAGTGAATGAGTCAGTGAGGGCTTTGCCTTGCCTTATTGATTTTAGTCAAATAAATCTTATTTTTTTATATTTTTCGCACAAGATGAATTATCTGCAGCACACATAAACACATTAAATCACCTGTATTGATGAACTAAGTTGAAGACAAAATTATGGAGGAAAGATCAACGTGGTTTGGGCATGTGCAGAGGAGAGATGAGATTAATATTGACATAAAGATGCTGAGAATGGAGCCACGAGCCAGAAGGAGGAGAGAAAGGCCAAAGAAGAGGATTATGAATGTGGTGAGGGAGGACATGAGGATGGTTAGGGTGATGGAAGAGGATACTCAAAAAAGGGCAAAGTGGAGAGATAATATATATCTGTGCAACCTTTTAGCTGGAACAACCAAAAAAAAGAAGACATTTGCAGATTTATTGGTAACATATCTTTCATAGAGAACATAAAGGCAGAGGATCCAAACACATAAAAATGTCCATTGAATTTTATTGCATATTTAGTTTTATTTTAATATGTATTATTTAAGAGTAATACAATTAAAATGAGCAGTGAAAATGTTTTTAAAAAACTCCAAATATTTTATGATCTTATGCTTTAACACATTCTAAGGGCTTTTATTTTTGTAGAGTTTTTAAATTTTTTTATTAAACATAAATAGTTGTGAGTTGTGACTATAGTGAGTTGTGACTTTTTAACGTGAATTTATCAGTATGTTTTCCAAGGCCACGATAAAGATGATGGAGACAACATTCAGCTTTGTAGGTTCTGGCAAAGACCCCGATCAATCCAGGGTGTTGCATTCAATGGCGACAGCATACAAAGAATTGAACATAGGAAAGCTAAAACACGTTTTCCAAAGACATGATAGGGAATCACGGTGCCAATTTTTCAGCCTTAAAGGTACTCAGGAAAACATTTAATGATGATCTTAAACAAACCAAAGTGAAAAGCAGTTAATTTTTAAAACGAACTTGAAAAGGACATTATATTTACAGGTAACTATGAAAAAAACACGATGTGACTCTAGAGAGAGCTTGCGTTCAATGGTGAAATCAATCAAAGTATTGTACATGGAAAGATAAGCAGTACTTAGTTTTTCCGAGGACATGATAGGGAATCACAATACCAAATTTCTGACTTGTAGGTACTCTGGAAGTGGGATAATTAGTGATAAGTGAGTGAACAAGTGAAAGCTTTGGCATTTATACTGTAAATGTAGAAAAATAAATAATAAAACCTATACAAATACCTCAGGAAGCATGCCACTTGGAAGATTATGCCAAATGTGCCAAAATTGGTGCAGTGGAGGAAAATAATAAATAAATGAATGGGTTTCCATGGTTCGAGCAGCTGCATCCAAGCCATACATCACCAAGTGCAATGCCGCTATAGTCTCTATAGTCCACGCCGCCAGTGGACTATAGAGCAGTAAAGACGCGCTCTCTAAACCAACAAATGATGTTTCGACATCTGGCAATCTGATGGATGGGTTTGGGTTTGGCGGTTGCCAGGAGAACGGTCTGACTGCATTGTGCCAGGTATAAAGTTTGGTGTAAGGGGGATTATGGTGTTTGGTTGTTTTTCAGGACCTGTGCTTGGCCACTTAGTTCCAGTAAAAAGAACTCTGAATGATTTAGCATACCAAGACATATTGTTTTTGTGGATACAGTTTGGAGCTGGGCCCTTTTACTTACAACAAGAATGTGCAGCAGTGCACAAAGAAAGGTCCAAAAAGACATGATGAACTTGACTGGCCTGATATTAACAATAGACCATCTTTGGGATAAATTATAGCGGAGATTAAGAGCCAGGCCTCCTCGTCCAACATCAGTGTGTGACCTCACAAATTTGCTTCTGGAAGAATGGTCAGAAATTTGCATAAACATACTTTAACCTTGTTGCCGGCCTTCCCAGAAGAGTTAAAGCTGTTCTTGCTGAAATGGATGGACCAATGTGAACCCTATGGATTAGGAATGGGTTGTCACTTAAGCCCATATGTGAGTCAAGGCAGGTAAGCAAATATTTTTATAGCTCATCTAAAGCAGGCTTAAGGAAAAAACATCACCCATCTAATGCAGTATGCGGTATCGTGACTTAACAAGTGACTGTTCCACTCCACCTTGAATAAAAGCTGCATGTGTGCACTGGGTCCTACTACTCCTCCTTCCCTCTCTGCAGTGGAACAAGCTGAGAGTTATACAAGAAGCCCTATGCCAACCTGTGGGGCACCAGCATGGTGCCACATTCTTCATGCATACCTAGTATGTGATGTGGAAGAAAAAAAAAAAAATCGACAAACTTACCACTTGTGCCTTCAGCTACAGAGAAATGGAATCTCTTATTTTTCTTTAGATAGAAGGCAGTAAACCTATATGCTTTAGTAAATGCTCTGATGAACCTAGTTTTGTTTGGAATCAGTAAATAAAATGCACTGTTAGATGTGTTTTCAGGCCCCAAGCATTTTTACCTTACATTAACTTTAAATTGACCTGTTGTTGCTTTGTTTTTGTTTTTTTTTCAAATCCTATTTATTTATGTTACTCTTGTCAGTTATGTTGGGGTCACATGCTGCCAAAAATCAAACATTGCCAACTACTTAATTACTGTGCATTATAAGTTCTATATTCTTTTCTTATGTGTGTTTTTTTATTTTTTTGTGGTGATATCAGCCCTCCATCCATAATGCTGCCAGAGCACTGCGGCAAAAGTTACCCTCCAGAACATGGATTTTCATTGGACCTGTGGCATTGCAGTCGTGCCAGGATGGCCTCACTGAACTGATTTGTTTTTTTACTGCACATCAGTAAATAGGTGTCCTGTACTTCTGATGATGAGAAACCGCTCAAGGAGGACAAGTCCCTCACTGATAATTGGTTCTCTTTGACTACCAAGGTTTTTCTTTGACTACCAATTATAACAGGGAGTTTGTTTCTTGCAACTGTTTCCTTGGCTTTTTTTGGGAGATTTATGCTTGGAACACTGTAAAACTGCATTAAACCAAAATAAAAAAGCACTATATAAATAAATTAACTTATTTATCTGTATCTAGAAATGCCACATCCTCACTAACTTACTCACTTATCTCTAATTCTCCCTCTTCTTAAGTACCTACAAGGCTGGAATTTGGAATCGTGCTTGAAAAAAATGTACTTCTCACTTTCCTATATTTGATGGTTTGCTCGATATCGCCATCGAATGCAGGACTGCTCCAGTGTCACGTTGAGCTCTTTGAAAGTAACTATAGCTCTGAAAATTGGCTACTACATTCCCTGTATTGTCCTTGTAAAACTTAGCTGCTTTCCACTTTCCTAAATTCAATGGCTCGTTCAATATTGCCATTAAACTCAAGGCTCGGTTTCCCAGAGTACCTACAAGGCTAAATCTTGGCACCATAATTACCTACCATGTATTTGAAAAAAGGAACAGGTTTTCACTTTCCTATGTTCGGTTGTTTATTTACTATCGCTATAGCAATTGCTATGCTATTGCTATCTTGGATAAATTGGTGCGAGTACCCACAAAGCTGAAACATGGCTTCGACATTACTTATCATGTCTTTGGGAAAGCTACTGATAAATTAATGTAAGAAACCAAACAAATGGACACCGTAGTCACAACTCACACTATATTCATTACACATATAAATTTCAAGATTTTTATTTAACCCAAACCTCACTCTATAATTCTTCTTCTCTCTGTACATTTTAGTTGGTGATGCTTAAAATTAAAGGTAGTTTAGTAAAGGTATAAATTTGCTGACAGACCCTGCACCTCCAGTGAAAGTTAAAGTAAACAGTAATGCCAAATGGAAGGTACAAAACCACAATCAGTCTCTCACTAATTCTAAGTTGTTTGATGTGGAATCTTGGAATATTGACTTTCTCTCCTTATGCTTACACATCTTGACACACATTAGTGCCTGTGGTTGCACATATAAAACCAATTTAACAAGGTAAAAAAAATCAAGCTTTGTAAAGGTGCAGCAAACAGTGTGGTTTGGATGAAGCCCTTTCATTTCCCTTGAGACATGTGGATTGATTTTGTGTTTTGACTTTAGATTGTGGTACTTCTTGGAATAGATTCATGTTAAAAGTACTTTGGTATAATTGAGGCCTGGGAACTCCTTGGAGGAGAAGTAACACTATTCAGTCTTTAAATGAGTTCAACATTTTGGTTTCATGTCTAAAATGCTCATTCAGTATGCATAGCTGCGCTTTACAATCAATGAGGCTAGAGCAATGCTTAGAGGTAAAACAGCCGTGAATCTCTCACGTTTCAATTAGTGACTCGTGCGTAGAATAACAGTGTGCTGCTTGCTTCCTCGTGCATCCTAATAAGTCAAGATGCAGCATTTCCTCAAGATGTATGGCATGCATCCCTAAATCACTACGTTTTTGGAAAATAGTCATGTTTGTAAAAAGTCTGTAAAGAGCATTTAGAAGCTTTTATGAGTTACTATGTATTACTATGTATGTAGTCCTTTTAAAAGAGGTAACTAATGACAACACTTTATGTCTGTAAAGAGGGCTTATAAGCTTTTATAAACCATTATGAGCACTTATAAAGTTATTTTCAGGAAACGCACCAATATGCATTATGTATTATGTCACAATTGTAATGCATATAATGCATTATGTCACATTGAACTATAAATCCTTATGGCATGTTTTTAAAACACTTTATAAGTGTGGTTATGTACATCTATGAACATTAACAAATATATATGACCAGTATTATAAAGCATTTTGAATCCTTTATAAAGCTTTATAAATGTGTTAATATGCATTAGAAATGCCGGATTTAAGTGGTGTTACCAGAATGTCTAAACATCCAAAGAATTAAACACTTTTAAATGAGTTTATATTACAATGCATTATGTCACTGTGTTATTAAGCCTTGTGTCAAATTGTTCTAAAAATGTATAACTTATGACAAGGGCTTATGACAAATGTTATTTATTAAGCTCTATAAATGCACTTTTAATGCATTATGAATACCGAATTAATAGAAAGTGTTACCATTATGGCTCGTGTATTTTCTGATTTCAACACATTTAGGCTAAAGGTATGTATTTTCCTTTATAATCAGCTTCTAAAGTAAATGTGGTGTTAATTCGATGCTTCAGATTCTGTGGCTTAAGTGGTCCTACATCACATGCTCAATAACGGTTAGCACAATTTCAATCTAGATTAAGCCTGTCATGACTGATTATAACAGCAGGAAAAATTTATCCTCTGTCAGCTCTGTTTAGAGATGCTGTGGTGTTAGTGTCTATTGTGACATGCTATAATGCAGCAAAATAGACCTAGAGTACCTGGCAATAGCACACCTGTCTTATCGATGACATGGTCCTTTTCACCTAAGCTAAACTGACAAACACAATCAAGGACATTCTTTTCCAAGCAAAACAAAAAGGGGGTCAGAGCCTTAACATGCTTCTATTAAACTGTCTCCTTTGCAAATTAGGAAACACATATACAGACTCTATTACTATAGCATTTTGTTTAAATATACACTATATTTCCTAAAGTATTTACTCTCCTGCCTTGACTCACATACTCCCATTCCTAAACCATAGCGTTCAATTTGATATCGGTCCACCCTTTGCAGCTAGAACAGCTTTAATTCTTCTGGAGAGCTGTCCACAAGGTTTATGAGCGTGTTTATAGGAATTTTTGACCATTTTAATTTTTGACTCAGTCACACACTGAGTCTAGGCTCTAATTTTTCCCAAAGATGTTTTATCAGGTTATGATCAGGACTCTATGCAGGCCGGTCAAGTTCATCCATGCCAATGCTTTACACCACTGCATCCGACGCTTTGCAATGCACTTGGGGATGTATGGGTGAGATGCAGCTGCTCGACCATGGAAAGCATTCCATAAAACTCTTTGTGCACTGTTCTTGAGCTAACCTGAAGGCCACATGAAGTTTGGAGTTCTGTAGTGATTTACTCTGCAGAAAGTTAGTGACTTCATTGCACTATGCGCATCAGCATACGCTGACCTCACTCTATCAGTTTACATGGCCTACCATTTCGTGGCTAAGTTGCTGTCGTTCCTAAACACTTCCATTTTCTTGTAATACAGGTGACGGTGGAATATTTAGGAGCAAGAGAATTTCATGACTGGATTTGTTGCACAGGTGGCATCCTATTACAGTTTTACGCTGGACTTCACCATGCTCCTGAGAGCGACCCATTCTTTCACAAATGTTTGTAAAAAGTCTGCATGCCTAGGTGCTTGATTTTTTTCACCTGTGTGCCATGAAAGTGATTGGAACACCTGATTCTGATCATTTGGAGTGGTAAGCAAATACTTTTGGGAATATAGTGTAGTTTATCTTATCTCACCCTAGACGTACCCAGAACCGGGTGCCAATCCATTGCTGGGCACACAATCACACCGACATGCACAAACACACTCTATATGTGGCAATTTATGTGGGGAAAACTGGACAACCCAGAGAAAAACTATGCAGAGACAGGGACAACAAGCACTTAGCACTGTAACGTTAAAATATTATATTTGTAAGTTGGTACTAAGAGGTAACATATTATGCATATTACTAAACTTTGTAGTTGTTTACAATTACCAAAATTAATTGTAATTACATGGTGTTAACTGTCATGCAATTTTCTGTTGATTTTTGCAAGTGTTCATTCATTAAAATGAAGAGATACTGTTGTTAATGTCATGGTCCATTACTGCATATTTCTTAATTTTATATCATGCATCATTTTTTTTTTTAATTGCCTATTTATAAAATTATGTTTTTTTGCTTTCTTACCTGGTTTCAAACTTTTTGCTACACATCAAACTTTACTCTTACCTTCATGCCAGTGTAGAACAGCAAGTTCAAACTAAACCAGTAACCAGAATATGAAATCTTATATGAAACCACTATAGTCCACTGAACCAAATCATGTAGCCTACACTACTAAACCAAAACAAAGCAGTCACTTCAGAACTCCAAAACTGAAAGGTGTTGACACATACATCACAAGTTTAAGCAAAACAATCATGCCTTACTACATAACTGTCATCGAACCTCAACCTCCTTCAATACGGGTGCACATGGGTATGACTTTTCTAGCAAACTGTATTCCCACCAGTGAGATATAAATCGCCCAAATTTCAAATGTTCTTTGTAGCCTTGGGGAGCAGCAGAGCTATGTGAATTCAAGCCTAGAAAACAAGTCTCCTTTTAATTAAGTAATGTTCCCAAATATACAGTAATAGATGAACTACAAACTAACTCCATTACCAGTGAAGTCCCTGTAAAAAAACACTATTAAAAAAGACGTTGTAACAGGTTTGATTAAAGGGAACAAAGCATGCAGACATGCAACTACAAAATCCTAGTCTGAGCTGTAAAGGTTAAATGACAAACAGTGAAATTACATGGTCATTGCATGGTAACAACATTAAATTTGCACCCCACCAGCAATCGAGCCCAGAACTTGCTTGTTTTAAGGATAAAATGCGTACTGCTGCATGATTATGTGATGTTATTACCTACCAATAAAAACAAAAAATTCTGTGACTCACTATTTTATAGTATAATCAGTATTACTCTATATTCCATTGATGCACATTTTTAGAGCTCAAGGAGGTCACACGATATGCGTGTATAGTAGTTGTGAAAATTTATAACAGGAATATAGCGTAATATCCGTGCTATGCTATGACGGAGAACTTGATAACAATGGGAAAGTTAAAATGCAATTGCATGGCTGCACGGTGTCTTAGTGGTTAGCACGTTTGCCACTCAGTGCTGGAGATTTCCGATTTGAAAACCAGTCTAGGTGGAATTTCCATGTTTTTCCAGTGTCCGTGTGGGTTTCCTTCGGATTGTCCGGTTTTGTCTCACAGTCCAAAAACGTAGATTCAAGGTAAATTAAATGCTCTAAATTGCCCCATAGTGCGTATGTTTGTGTGTGAGGGTATGTGTGTGTGTGTCAGTGAGTGTGCCCAGCAATAGATAGGCGCCCTGTTCTGGCATCTTATGGCAAATTATGGCATCTGCCCAGTGCCTGCAACATTCTTTCCTGGATGGGCATGGTGAACCCCACAGCGACCCTAAAAGAGGATTAAGCAGAAGATAATGAATGAATGTATTATTATAAAGTAAGGTTTGTGGCAATTAAAAATCTGAAATGAATATTTGAAATGAATATAGTATGTTGTGACTGCTCTGTCCAAGCGGTTGCTTTCTTACGTGTATTTATCAGTAGTTTTCCAAGGACACGATAATGAATGACAAAGCCAAGTTTCTGCTTTGTAGGTACTTACAAAGACCCCAATTCAATGATACCGATACCAAATATAGGAAACCCTTTTTCCAAGGCCATGGTAGGTAATCAAGGTGCCAAGTTTCAGCCTTGTTGGTATTCATGAACACCCCAAAGTGACCCTGGAGGATGTCTTGCATTCGATGGTGAACAAACCATTAAATGTGGGAAGGTCAGAAGTTCATGATACAGAATCATAATGCCAAATTTTAGCCTTGTAGCCTTGAAGTTGAAGAAGAGTTTGTAAGTCAGCAAGGGTTTTGCCATTTATAGATACAGATTCTTATATGCAGATATTAAAAAAGTAGAAATTATGTAAAACTTATACAATTTATGTTCATCGTTATATAATATTTGAAAAATGTTTTCGAACATTAGAATGCTAAATGCATTATATCACTGCTGCACTGTCATGGATTTATCCATGTTTGCTGTACACTTTTTTTAACAAGAAAATGAAAACTAATTACCCTTAAATGAGTGATCCATGAGGAGACTTTTTTTACAAAAGCCAAACATCTTTGGGACTTAAAATAAGGATTTGAAAATTCAAGATTGCATACAAAGATACAAATATAAATAAAAATAAAACACTGTCCTCACCTTTCTAGGTTTGTGTATCACCAAAAGTACTTTTAAATAAGGGTTATCAATGTTTAATTGGTATATCTCTCAATGACATTTTGTGAAAAAAAAATAAAATTACTGACCACCTGATAAAATGAAGGTGCTCTATGGTTCTTTATCAAAATAAGAAGCTGAGCTGCAAAGAAACAGTGGCAATAAATGAAAATGAAATTTGAAGGTCATTTATGAAATCCAGAATAAATCTAATTTGGCTTGAGATCTCAGACTGCCCTTTCCCACAGTCGTGTATGATAAGCCCATGGGGTATGTTATAACAGCCAATAGACTTGACTTGGCCTGCTCTTACTATGGCAGCTGGACACATTGTTCTGGACAACTCTGGGCCAAGCCAGTCACAATTCAATTCCCTGGTTTATTCTTCAAGCACTCTGTAAGGGCTGAGGACTTTTTAGTTTCGTTTTAGGGTTTTCCTGGTCTTGTCCTGTCTGCGCCTCTCATTTGTTAATTGGTCCTTGTTTAAGTTAATTGTCTTGTCATTATAGTCAGCTGTGTTTATTCCGTCACGTGTCTCACCTGCCCATTATTTAAGTGCCTTTCCCTTGTTAGTCTTGGTCTTAGCGTCATATGAGTTACTCCATTTCTGTGTGTGTGCGCGCTTTGTTCCACGTTGTCTCTGCAATTAAAACCTCTTTATTTTGGCACTTTTAGACTTTTATACTTTTTTGCACAACAGTTATGGTTTTGGATCCGTGACAGATTATAAACACGCAACCATACTTTTTTCAAAATGTTTTTTTAAATAGAATTATTTAGTCTTTCTTTCAATGTCCCTGGATTGCAAGAGGTATTTAAGTGATTATCATAGACAATATCAATGTTAATGATTCATGCTTACATTACAGTGCTGAAACTATTTTATTCAAAAAGTGATAGCAGTACACATATTACTAGTCTTTTGTAGTTTTGGGTTCAACCAAGTCATTTGTTATTAAAAACTGCTAAATATCTGTACATTTGATGAAATGGTAACATGGTACCAATAAATATTTATTAGCTATGTTCCTATAATTTTACTTTTATTACACTTAGCAGAGACTGAACAAAGAAGGACATGGTATTTATAATTGTGTACAAAAAAAGAAACATAAATGATGAGCAAATATTTGCTCAAGAACACAAACATAGAGCTATGCATACTAAAAAAGACAGAAGGTGGAATTTGCTCACCAAATGTAACATAGCTCAAGCTAACCATATCTGTGGGTGGAGTGTTTCCATATCAATAAGACGAAACCAAAAAATGCTTTCTTGTAATGCTCTTAACTGACTCACAGAAGGACCATGTTGTTTCTTTTAATTTCTTTAATTGTTGCTTCATCTGGTAACTATTGTTTTCATATTTATAACACATAATATTATGTTCCTAAACTATTTTATCATTATTTATAGCTGATCTTACAGTAATATATGTTGTGCAATTAATATTTTTATTATAGAAGCTGCTGACAGCATTAAAGCAGATGAAACTATACACTATTCAGTGGAAGAAAGCAACATCACACTCTCCTGTACATATCAAAATCAAGGATTCAACCCATATCTCCACTGGTATCAACAAAAACCTGGATCAAATGTATCTAGGGATGGTGTTGGAAGGCTCAAAAAAATATGAAAATTCAAAACTATCTATTATGTATTCCGAAGATAACACGGGAAAGAAAGTGAATCTGGTTATATTCTCTGCTGCATTAGAAGATTCGGCACTGTACTACTGTACCCTGGCGCCCACACCGACAGGAAACACTAAAAAACCTGTACAAAAATGTTTGATGATTTAGGCATTGTGCTCCCTGAAGGTGGAGCTGCTTGCACTTTTTTCCAATCTCTCTTTTTTAAACCTGTCAAAAATGTTCATTAACAAACTTTGCTTTTTAGTTAACAGCTTTGTAATGTCATGTTAAAAAATTCACTATTTTCCACACATGTCCTATTTAATGCAAGTCTATCTGTGATGTAACTTAGAAAGACATTTAATTTACTTAAAAATTATGATCTATGAAACCTAAAAAAAAATGCATGTTATGATACACACCCAAACATATTTATTCAACAAAACAAAAACTGATCGGACGAATCACTCCCAGAGCGGCTCGTACGAATTACTTGGTTTCCATTATGACTGGGAGGAGAAATTTAACTTGAGTGTGGTGAATTGTTTTTCACTGCTGTTTGCAATGGCTGCCTCTTTTTGCTTTCTATTTGTCCAGGCCGTTGCAGCAGAGGGAACTCCCTAGACTCATGACTTATTCACTCGCCCACTGTAGCTTGGTACGATGACTAATGAGAATGTTGCAGAGAACAATAAACATTTAAACATCTTTATGACACAAGTGAAATGAAAGTTTGTTTGCCTGAGCTTTGAAACACTACATCGGTCAAAATGGAACAAATCAGAGCTTTTACCTTTTACTAGGGATGTGACAAAAGGCATTTACAGCGGGTGAAATAAGTATTGAAGTAATTATTTCTTAGTAAATATATTTCTAGAGGTGTTATTGACACGCAATTTTCGCCAGATGTCGGTAACAAACCAAGTATTCCATACATACAAAGAAATCAAACCCAAGATGTCCAGAAATTAAATTATGCGTAATCATGTGGAATGGCACAGGGAAAAGTATTGAACACGTGAAGGGAGGTTATTGATTAGGTAATTAGTTTCAGTAATTAGAAATTAATTACTGCCCCTTGTCAGTGCTAATTAATATCAGCTGGTTCAGTCCCAAATGATGGCCTGGTATCACATGAGAAACATCTCATGATAAGTAAAAGTAAAGAGCTCTCTCAAGACCTTTGCAACCTTACGGTTGCAAACCGTAATGATG
>JAOUQT010229876.1:0-17487 GCA_025769995.1 Xyliphius kryptos | reverse complement strand
AAAGATGGACTGAAGGTAAGTGGGAGCAGATCCAGTGACTGTCCTGTAGGCCAGAGTCAGTACCTTGTTCTGAATGCAGCAGCTACAGGAAGCCAATGGAGGGAGATGAGTTTACTTTGGTTGGTTAAACACGAGTCTTATATTTGGCCCCCTGCACTAAATTGTTGTTATGTATGTACATATGTGTAAATGTGTTTTTGTGTCTGTCCTACGATGGACTGGAGACCAGGGGGTTTCCTGTCAACTTGACTTTAAAATAAAAGCAGAATAATTTCCGTGTAGTAACTGAATGTGTGTTAAACGTTCTAAAGGAGTTTGTTTCTGTGAAATCCACTCACTGATGATGCCACTCTGTCTGTTAGCGCTGAGCATCCCGCTGCTGTTTGGGTGGGGGGAGGGGGGTTGTCCTGGTACTTCTCTGATGTCACTAAGCTCCTCACCGTTCACCGACTTCAGCATCACTCTCACGAGATAAACAAGTGAGTCTGAAAAACAGCAGCTCTCGCACATGTTCTTACAGTTCATTCATCATCTGATAATCCCGTTCCTCTGATGAAGGTGATGACATCACTGAAACCCCATTCTGTCCTTAAAGGGGAAATCTCTCACTTTCAGGAGAGCAGAAGCAGAAACTTACATATCAATTCCCAAACCGCCGCACGACGGCGCTGGAAGACGGAAGGAGAAATGTGTCAGCACACTCAGCTGTATCTACTGCAAAACTTTACTTAGAATATTTTTAATATACATAAAAGAGTACAGTACATTTTAAGAGGCTTCTAATAAGGCAGCAAAAAATTGCCCCAATTACCCCCAGAGCTGACTGGTGTTTCATGTTCTTCACGGCACCAAAGCACGCCTTGGGAATTTGGCAACTAACCGACAAACCAACATCCACACACACACACACACACACACACACACACACCCATTCAACATACAGAATGTGAGAACTGATGCTACAGGGAACATAAATACAGGAGTACAGGAGGTGAAATGTGTGCTTTCTCAGATTTACACAAGTGGAAAAAAAAAGGACGACAAACAGCGGTTGTTGTGAAGACCAAACAAAACAAGGAGGATGATGGGAGCACGGGGGCTGCAACACGGCCCCATTTATCATCAGACTTTGTAACTGGGGGCCACGTTAAGACGCAGGTTAAGCTCAAGTGTAAGTTCTAACAGTTTAGAAATCATACAGTAGTCTCTCGCTTCATCTGGAGGAAAATACAGTGCGGTTCCCATTCTGATGCTGGAACTAAAACCTGATTCACCAAATCAAACTCAGGCTGTCATGTCATTGTTTTTAATGCTTATGAAGATGTACCCAGCGTCCATGATGGATTCATGTTCATTAAAACGTCAGATAAACATCAGAGGATACGACGACACCCATCATCCACCAGGCAGCGCTGTGTTTTTATACCTCAAAGTCACGTTAAACCAGCTGCCACATCTTTAAACTTCTGCCACCTTTGCATTCATGAGTTCACAGGCTTCTGTGATTGGCTAACACAGCAATGATTGACAGGAGAATGAGCGTGCCACCCTTCCAGATCTTTTACACTTTAAATGGAACCTTCATCCTGCTGCTCCAATCCAATGCTCCGTTTAAAAAACTATTATAAAAATAATCATTTCAGTCTTTCTGTGAACAACATTGAAATACAGAGATACTGTGAGGCTGGATAACAACGTCTGAGGCTCTGAAAGAAGCTTTAAAAAACGAGTGAGTCAAGAAACTCAAACGCCAGAAACGTGGGAAAGTCAGAGAATATAAAGATGGGATTTTAAAGTGAACTGAACACACGGTTTCTGAAGAAACGGAATCAGGATGAAGCTTTACACGCCGTGTTCCACTGGGTTTGGGTTCTAATGTCATTAACAGCGATCCGGATGAACTGAACCGTGTCTGTGTTTTTAAATCCTGATTCACCACAAAATAAAACTCAGCCAGTGTTTGAACTTTTCTAACAAATCACTGAAGAGAAAATGAGCACAATGCAAATCCACGTCTAATCTGAGATTATCTGAATCTGTTTCATAAGAATTCAGATTTGTCTTCTGATTTGTTTTATTGACTTAGTGGCTGTTAAAATATTTTGCAAGTATAAAACCTTTAGGGAACTTAAAGGAAGATGGCTTCCATATTCAGATGCTTATTTGTTTTGTTCATTTGTTAATTCTAAACAGTTTTTTGTAGATTTGAATTCCGTCGTTGGTGTTTTCAAAATGTTAAAGGAGAACCTTTCGGTTCAGATTCCGTGTGGCTCAGGTACGATTCCGGCTCTGATGCTGATCCAGGTCAACGTGCTCGGCAGGAGAACAAACCCAGAACAAAGCAAGATTTTTGGTTTAAACGTGACTTTGAAGTAAAACTGTAGGGGGATCCTTTAAGCAAAGTAGGTGAACGTTAATATGATCACTGACCTCAGCACAGATTTAAACATGACATCACTAATCCAGTATGTGAGAGGACGCGGGTTGGACTTTGCGTTTCGGGGATTTTCTGCATCAGAATCTAAACAGACGAAACTACGGTTTGTTTGAAACATGTTCCCAAAAAGTGCATAACTCAGATTGTAATAGTTGCTTTCTTAAAGGTGCAGTGTGTAAGATTTAGGGAAGAGAACACAAATAAAACCTCTGAACAACACGGTGGCCACGTTGCCGCAGTGCTGCTGAACAGACGGCGCGTGTGGCTCACCCCCCCGCGTTGTGGACCTGCTCTGACACAATAGGTCACACTAAGGCAATAAACACACAACAGTGAGACACAAACAACATAAATCTGAATACTGTATTCCATTTCTGCTACCACGTCATCCTAAATCCTACATACTGCATCTTTAAGACGTTGCATGTACGAGTGAGTGTTGCTGGTCGGCGCCCACGTTCATGTTTCGTATGGGGAGGGGGGGGGATGTAAACAGTTGGTGTATGATTAAAAAAGAAAGAGCACCATACAGTAACTTTACACCAACGACAGGACGCCTGACTGGACAGTCAGAGCCCACAGCACCGCGGCGGCCCTCAGAGTGAGGACCTGGGTGAAGAGGGTCAGGACGCTGAGTCGCTCTGGCGCCTCCTCGCAGTCTAACCAAACATCTTCAGTGCTGTCAGTCCGCAGAGCCTTCATTCTGATTAGAGATCAGTCGCTCTGCTTTACAGACTCCTCGCTGCTCATCAGCGCCTCCATATGGATGGATGGATGGATAAACAGATGGATAACCAAAACAAAACGCTCACTTTCCGCCAATGACCTCTGACTCATCCATCTCCACTTCTCCTAAACCCTCAGAGTCAATGTCTTCATCCCACTGGTCCTCTAAACACTCTCCATCCTCCTCATCTCCATCAACAAACCCCAGCTCGCTGTAGTCCAACTCACTGTCCTCATCTTCATCCTCGATGACTTCACCCTCCTCATCCCCACCGTCCATCATCCCTTCCACGACCTCTCCATCCTCCAGCTCACCCAGAACATCCTCCTTCACAACCTTAGATGGCGCGCCGTTAGTCGGACGCACCGGATGATCCTCCACCGCGGCGTCCTTTAATGTGGCCTTCTGTCCGAAGCTCGTTCTCATGTTTGAGGCAGGAACGTAGAGCTGACCGCTGGAGGAGGTTAATGCAGGCCTGATGTTGCTGGGGTTGGGTGGCACCTGTAAGACGGGCATACCCGGCATGAACTCGCGAATCTCTCCGGGCTCCAGAGGATCGGGCCCACAGGGGTCGTGCTCACTGCAGGAGAGTTTGCCGTCCAGCTTGGAGATGAAGAGCATGCCGTCACGATGCTGCTTACAGTACGAGTTTGGGCACATCTCGCAGAATGATGCCGCCTCCTTACCACACTCATTACACTGGTGCCAGGGACACTCCCAACGACCTGACGGACAGAAAACATGAGTGACCGGTTAATATGATGCAGCACAGAATGTACAGCAGTCCAGTGTTTAAATAACAAAAAAACAATCAGAACAGTTCATCAGGTCCGACGCACCCGCGGGTCTCTTGCCGAGGTTCAGACAGTCGGCGTGGTAAACCTTGGGGCAGCCAGGCTTCTTACAGGTGATGATCTGCCCTCCATCTCCGCAATAAAAACACTCATCCTCACGCTCCTTCACCACCTGCAGCTGGCTCTTCCTCTTTCCGGCCCCTCTTTTCCTCCCCTTGCGGCCCTTGTCCTCTGATGGTGGCTGATTCTGAAATTAGGACCAAAACTATGTTATGGAATTACCCTTAAACATCTTTATAACAATTCATTTTGATGAAAGTTGCTATGTGTTCAGTGTTATTGTTGGTTTTATATCAGATGCATCCACTACAGCATCGCTGCCCCCTTCTGGAACTCCTGTGTTATTGTGTTATAAAATGCATTCGCCTGTAATGTTCCTTTGTGGTTTATTTGTAATAAACTTGTGTGTTACGACTTGCTCTTTATTTTTCAATCTTTACACGTACAATCACAAAATATATGAAGGGAACATGCTGTACCTTTGGACGAACTCCAAGGAAGCCGCTGCAGTTTGGTGCCCCACACTTACACGCTGTTTTTCCACTACCCACGCACTCCAGGTTGTAGTTAAAAGTGAGCTCCACCCCTGTGAAGATCAGCTTTTATTAAACAGCATTATTTATTCGGGTTCCGTGGCTGTGATTATAATAAAAACTGACTTTAGAATAAGTATTTAAAAGAGACCCATTACACCGACATGAGAGATTCATTTGCATAAAATATATATACAATAAAAAAACGAACAGGATGAAACAATACAACGTTGTTTTCACAAACAGGACCTGCGGAGGTACACGGCATGCGGTCATTTTAATAATGAAATAAAGCTGCCATTGTTCATCTTGCAGGAAAGCAGCATGTGATATGATCAGCGTAGCTCGACTTGTTTAAGCTGCTTTACTCATCTGAATGATGTCATCAAGTCCTTTTATAAACATTAACGGTGCATCATTTAATCTTCCAATCGGCAACCTCACAGGATTCATAAGGACCTTTATTTGGTCGACTCACTGCTGTGTTTCACACCATAACACTGCACTCTGTCATCATCTGAACTGAAGTTTAAATACTGACCCAGCCCGTTTATACAGACAAACGTAGTTTATCAAACCTGCAGGAATGTCAACGAGAGCGAAGAGCCCGACCCGGGTGTCACCATTCACCGTCCACTTCTGGGTCTCACAGTTGGGTTGGCAGCAGTGGTTCATAAAGCGAGCCTCGTTCCCTTTTGGTCCAGCGTCAATGATGCGGTCCTACAACAAATTTATGAATCAAATGATCATAGTGCGTTTGTAAACGCTTTCTAAAAGCAGTGATACACTCAAAGTTGTGTATTATTGTGAATAAATCATGGAAAGATGCACAACTCTACTCCTCTTTCCTGTGAGTTCTTTCCATCAATGCCATGCGCTCTCGTCTCTTATTGCTTTATTTTCATTATTACCTTGTATTACTGAAAACATCATGGATTAACAGGCTGCACAATAAATTCAGTATTATGTCAGCATCACAGAAATGTACAGGATTGAAAGTACACACTGCTCCCTCACAGAACCACCACAGTGCACTTTTTAAGTGAAGCTCGTTACCTTGTCCAGTGTGAGCATGTAAAAGTTGCTGATGTCGTTCTCCTGCGCATGTCTGATCCTGGCGCGACACTCTTCCTCATCGATCACCTCACCAACATACTCACTCACAAACGCCCCCTACGGAAAACAGAAAGAAAAACACGTACTGTGATTCTGCTCGGACGCTCAGCAGAGTCACGGGCAGCTCATAAAAAAAATGCCCCCCTGACCTTCTTGATGTCCGTTATGCCGCGGAGCCCCCAGCCACGGGTCAGCGTTCTGAAGATCTCCACGTGTGTGTACTGCCGTTTGATGAAACACTGGTTCTGGCACCGATCTCCGGCAGCGCACACTTGTGGATGGCACTCGTACAGCAGCATGCGGTTGATGCACTCAGAGTCGATTCCACAGGGGTTCTCATCTGTCGCCTTGCAGTTACAGCGTGGGATTTCGGACAGGTCAGCCGTGATGATTTGGACCTTCCCTATAGGTCGGTTCACCTGAAGGGAATTTAATCAGTCAATCACCTGATCATTCATGTGTGTTTAATGAAATGTAAGGCAGCAGAACTATAAACCAAACAGAGAGAAGCTGATACTTTAATGTGCTTGTAAGGAGGAGGCTTCTTGTCGTTTTTTCGGTCCTCTTGCAGCTGCCTCATCTCCTTCTCTGCCTGCAGTTCTCTGAATCGTGCGGCAGCTTCATTCAAAGCTGTAATAAATTAGAAATAAATCTCTTACCCCAATTAGTTCTTGGTTATTAAATGAAAGTTATGTCTGAAATGATTTCCTCTTTTGTTTTAAGACTCCATTACTCACCTTTCTTATAAACGGCGTCTGTTCCTTTTCCCATTTTTTCTATGTTGTGGGCATCGGCTTCCATGTAGGGAAAGCAGCGAGCGTGGTACGTCCACACATAATCTTTAGAGCCGAAGAAATGGACCGGGAACTCGCCCACTCCGTGTCGTAAGCGGGAGATGTTCTCCGGAACGTTTTTGGGTTGAGTGACCTCAGCTGGCCACCATCTGTCCGAAAGTGAAAGTAGAAGGGAGCGTGTGGGATTTGCATCGCACTCGGTTTACTTTGTTTTGAAAATGAGCTGAGAGGACACAGAAGAGCACAGACCTGTAGCGGCCCACTTTCACCCACAGGATGTCTTTGTAGTGAGGCTTCTTTCCTGCGCGACAGTCATTACAGTACCAGCTCTCTTTTGGCATCTCGATGTTCAGACACTCCCGATGGAAGGAAGCGGGACAGGACTCACAGCACAACAGACTTCCACCTGCAGCACAGCGAGAACATGCTACAGTAACATACTGGCCCAAGAACAATGAGAAATACACAAAAACAGATTAGCTGTGATGAGCACATCTGGTTCAATTAAACACAATTTGGCAGTAAAATTACACATAAAAAATATGATGCTTTAAACAGTACAGGACAGAGAAGGAGAAGAAACCGGACCTTCAGAGCAGACAAAGCAAAAGCTGACATTGAGGTGCTCGTGGTTCTTGCAGCCTCTACGGGGGGTGAAGTGGTTGGGACACAGGAAGCTGTTATTTGCCAGAGTAACACTGCCAGCTGCCATGCAGTAGTCATTAGCGTGGTAAGCCACTGGACAGCGGACACACCGGGTCAGGCGACCTGTGAAAGGAATCAAGTGAGAAAGAGAGAACAAAGACGTTCTAAAAAAAAACGTTTCAAGTGCACGATTCAGCTTTAATGAGATCAAACAGATCTGTTTGGAAAAGGTCAGGATTTAAGCCCTCACCCTTGGAAATGCACGGGTTGTTGGGGTTGGTGATGTAGCAGGACAGACAGACATGCAGCGAGCAGCGGAAGCCCCGGTTCTGCTGCACAGTGGGGCCAAATTTCAGAACACATTCCATGTGATAGAACTTTCCACATATTGGGATCATACAGCGGCGGACATCTTGACCAGGCTTCTTACACACAAAGCATGTGTGTATGCCTTCAGAGAGAGAGAGAGAAGTGGGGAAGAGAGAGACTGGCATGACATGCTGTAAAATATCCAACAAGATTCTTAAAATCTTTTTCACACACTGGCAGTATCTTAACTCTATATATAATTTATACAATATATAAATATACACACTGCTCAAAAAACATAAACCTTAAACAACACAATGTGAGTCCAGGTCCAGCACACTTGTGTGAAATAAACCTGACCAGTTTCACGTGCTGTTGTGCAGATGGAACAGACAACAGGTAGAAATGTTTGGAGCAGTGTACTTATATATCTATATATTTTTAGTTCAAATATCCAAAATGTATGTTTTTTCTGTTGTTGTTTCATTGTGCAATATGGAACTGCTGCTGGTTGCCCTAAATTTCCCTCTTGGATAAATAAAAGTATTTAGTTCTAAAGAAGGGACAGAATAAAGGATTTAATGGCGTCAATATTACAAACCAGCAGCTGTATTAATATAAGCACCCGTCTTTTATTCTCTTTGCTCACCTGTAGTGATTTTGGCTCACCTGTACTGCACTCCTCGCAGATAAAGCGCCCCCTAGGTGTCTCACTAAGGCCAATACACTGTAGGTGAAAGGCCCCACAACACTGTCCCTCGCAAAGCAGCAACTCCCCCGTCTGCTCACACACCTTAACAAACACACACACACAGAAAGCCATCTGTATTTACTTACTGAATACAAAAGAACCGAACCCTTTTCGGCTCACGACCGTCTGACACAGGAGCAGATTTAATACCTTACTGTTAATTGTTTAATATAAACACCTGAAAGGTTTTGTCTACAGAATCATTTACGGGTGTCTGATGGAGGCTGGCTGGACCAGTGTGAGGTGACATCAGTGCGTTTTAGTTGAAATGCCCGGGTCACACAGCTCCTCTGAACAGAAACTGCTGAGTCACCTTTAATTCATTAAACCAGTTAAGTTAATATTTGCATAAGTAGTTATTATGGTCATCGTTAAATGACAAGCCAATCAGGATCCAAACCTCCATCATGCTTTATGTTTATTTTACATTATTGACCTGATCCCTGTAAAAATAAAGAGAATCTCTCTTACCTGACACACGCTCTCCTTCAGTGAGGCTCCTCCTCCTTTTTCTGCGGTCTTTCGGTTAGTCATCCCGGTCTCAGCGAAAAAAGAGTTCTGACTCTGCAGCAGTCCCTCGTTCGGTGTGGAAACACACTCCTGCAAAATGAACAACATTCACACGACAGCTGTGTGACCTACATTCATTACTCTTACTTTAACTGTCTCACTGCACGGTCCACCCTCCACCATGTCTCACCTCTGATGTGGAAGTTTCCACATGACAGGATTTCTGTTTTTCGGTTGTTGGTTGAGCGGGAGTGCGGCTCTCTCCTGCATCGTGGTTCTGGAGGACAGGAGGCTTTAGCAGCTGTTTTAAAGAGGTCAGGACCTTTTCCGGATCTGCTGAGGTATCTGTACACAACCACAGTATTACAGAATCAGTGCGCTACACTTCGACTCTTTTCAAATTTAACGTATTGTATTTTATAAACATCAGCAGTTTTATAATTAATCACAAATTTGTATTACATACATACAGTCTAATTCCGTATCGGAACCTCACATCCTAAAGTTTACATCCACCTGTTGTAAGCAGGGGCGGCACGTTTGAGTCTCAGCGCTGGGGGTTTCTGGTTTCCATGTTCCTCTGGGTTCTACGGTTTTCTCACAAAGTCCAAAACATGGACTCAAGGCAAATTAAATGCACAAAATTGCCCCATATAGTGTGTGTGGCCGTGTGTGTGAGTAGCTTGGCGCCTTGTCCTGGGTGTGTCTGCCCAGCGCCCGAAACGTTCTCCCCTGAATGGGCATGGGGAACCCCCGTCGTAGAGGATTAAGCAGAAGATAATGAATGAAAGAATGAATGAATAATTGTAACACACGGCGCTTCCCCCTTAAATTATTAGAGTGGGTTTTAACATCAGGAAACTCCAGATTGACCTTCAGAGGTTTTTATATTTTTTTAAAAACAAATCAAAAGCTCATGTTTCTTTCTTGTTTTTTTATTGTGACCCCTGGACAGTTAACTAGTTAAAGAACCGAACCTGAGCCCCTGGTGCTCACCTGATTTGGAAGGTGGGATGGACAGTGTGTTTCCAGATTCATTTTTCTGAAACAAAACGAGCAAAACATTTTTTTTTGTTTCCAATTGTGAAAAACTTCTTAACAGATTCTCTTTATCCAAAAAATGTTCTTTTGGTGTCTAAAGCAAACACATCATAATCTCTCCATTGTGCTTGTTTTGATGGCATAACTTAAATTTACTACCTGAACGTCTTTGCTGGCGCCATCCTCTGAGCACTGACCCTGTTTCTTAGACTCCTATTTTTAAAAAGAATGAATCAATTAATCTCAATTAAAAAGAACTGATTCCTATTAGATTTACAGTAGTAAATCTTTACCTTCTTCTTCTGAATCCTGGAGGGTACTTCATCAGTGGTACAATCCAGCACCTTGTGTAAGGGCTTCCTTGATCTTTTTCTTTCTGCAGACACTTTAACATCGAGTAGAAGTTACAAAAAGCAGACGCACAACACAAAGGACAGGCACACACCCGAATCTTACCAGCTTTATTTTGAATCGCTTCTAAAGTGGAATCTGCATGTGCTGATGATAATGATGGCAGAGGAAGATGGTTATGAGGTCCATCTCGAGTGAGCGGATCTTCATGCTGAGATAGTTCTGGTGCAGACAACTCCACCATCTGATCTGTTTCTGAGCTTACAACATCTGGGATTGGAGGGTGTGTCCCCGGCTGACTGACCTTAGTGTTAATCACTGAGTAACCCTGCAGGAACAAATCAGACACTGATGCAGGTCTCTCCATGTGTAGTAACTAAATAACATTGACTTTTATCAGACATTCATTATTCCTAAAATTAGTATTAAAGCTCACTGTTTTAGGGGGCTCAGGGGTTTTCTTGGTTTTCTTCTTTGAGGTAAAGACCTGCTCAAAGTCCTCACTCCATTCCATCATCCTCTTGCTCGGCTTTCGCAGCCTCTTGCTCTCTGAGATAAACAATGTAAAAAAAAGTGACAAATTTAGTAACATAATTATAAGATGTGAAAGTTTTTGAAAACCTCATGGGCCCCCAGTCAGGAGCCACAACTAACCATAACTTAACCATAGTAACCAAACCTTTAATAATGATTATAAAACAGGTATTTCCTGTCCTTAAATCTGATTGGCTGAGCTGTTCGACCAGCCGTGACATTATTGTCAATAATGCACACCTATAAGCGCTTCACATTTGTATCAGTGCGTGATGAATACGTTTCATTACAATGTGTTTTATAAACTGCATGATTGTTATAGCGATCCGGAATCCTGCGTTTACTTTAAAAACCGGGCTAGATTACGACGCAGAAGCCCAGATTATAAACGATTTTGTGTTCAGTAAACGCATTTATGAGTCAAACCTTGTTTTATTATTGTAGTGCGTTTGTTTTATAAAAGCAATAAGACACTGGAGGTTGTGTATTATTGTAAATAAATCACGGGAAAGAGTTGTAACTGTAACTTCCAGTGTCTTATTGCTTTGTTACACTCCGGGGCAAAAAATTGGGTCAAACTCAAATTTGTTGAATATTCAAATTTTTGTGTTCTTAACAGTTCGTGAAAAACATGGCCAAGAGTCAAGTGTTTAGTAGACTTTATTCTTAAAAGCACCAGCAGCACTTACCAGACGCCTCCTTACTCTCTGTATTGCTACTCTGCGGGATTGGGAGGTTCTTCTCAATCACACCATTGACTTTGACTGTGTCCTGCTCTATGACGCCATTCTGTTCCGGCTTTGGTGTAACCTCTGTACCAAACGTCTGCCAGCGCTTCTTTGGTGCCACGGCAGCCAGACTGCCTTTATTATTACCAACAGCAGCAGAACTGAATTTCACAACAGGAGCCACTTTTGCCTCGAGCACTTCCAAACTCTGCCGTTTAGGCTCTGAGCTCGGAGGAAGTGAAGCGTTCACACTGCTGTGTTTTGCAGGTTCTTTTTTTCCAGTGGTCTTCGGTTTGCACTTGTTTGCTTTTAAGTTGATAGCAGGCTTCCCCTGTAGACCGTTCTGCACACACACAGCGGTCAGGTCCTTCACCGGGGAAACGTCAGGGTTGGTGGGATCAGAATGAGGCAGAAGTGAAGGCTCTTGTTTAATGAGGTCAGACGGAGAGGCCAGCGGCAGTGTGAGGGGCCGTCCCTCTTTCTCCAGGGTGTCGTGCAAGTCCTTCAGCCGCAGGAGGAAGGAGCTGAACTTGTACCTGGAATTGTACTCATCTGAGTCACACTCCTCTTTCACCTGAGAGTGATGCGAGAGCTTTTTTGTCTCCCGGAACACCTCCGCTGGTGACGGAGAAGAGGCAGAGGAGGAGGAACCAGACGTGCAAGCCTCCTTCTTGATGGGTAAAACCACACTGCGCACTTTTGGCTCTGGAGTCCGAGTCAGGTCCTTGTTGGATCGGATTCTTGTGAACTTGAGCAGAGTGGGACTTGGGGAGCTGTTGGAGCACTGAAACGTCAGGCGCATCGGATCCGACACGGTTTCAGTCTTCACCTGCCACAGGTGTTCTGGACTTAAAGATGGAGAGAAGGCATCATGATCGTCTGACTTCAGTGGAGAAGACGGGTAAGAATCAGAGCTGGCGTCTGAATTGCGTTTGAGTTCAGGTTCCTCATAGTTTGCGAGCGCTCGAGTCATGAGGTCACAACTGGCTGGAAAATTAAAGGAGCGCATTTTCTGAGTGCCCTCCGAGACCCCGGATGAAGTTCCACTCAGCAGCTTGCCGTTAAGAGTTGTGGGTTTTTTGTCTTTTGTCACCGAATTCTTTTTCTGTTTGTGTTTTGAGGAAGCAGCTCCTACTTTCTCGGGATTGCAGGCTTTCTTTAATTTTTTATTGCCCTCGTTTTTGGCGCTGATCTCTTTCTCTGTCTCTAGGCCGAGTTGCTCATCTGAGTGCTTGGGACACAGTATTTTTGGGACAGAATCGATGTCTAAGTAAGGACAATCCTGTTCACTGGAGAGAGCAGCAGGAGCTTTCACACTGCCCTCTGTGCAACCTGACGTCAACCTTGAGAATGAGCTGTTTTTCGCTTTAGTGGGTTTTTTTAACTTGGTGCAGGTGTTCTTTTTAGCAGATTGTTTCTTTCCATGATCTTCACAAAATTTAGGAGAACCATTGTGTCCGTTGACATGAATGGGGCTTTGTGAGGTGGAGGTTATGATAGCAGGATAGGTGAGAGGGCTTGGCGTGTCCTCCTGACTGACAGGTGGCAGCACCTCTCTGATAGGGGCGACTTGCAGTTTCTTCCTGATGTACTCGGGCAAAGCTGACTCGGCCTCCGACACGCTGGCCTTCCACATCGGCATCAAACGCTTCGGAACCTGCGGTAAAAACAAGAATAAAGGCCTGTTAACTCATTCTCATATACAAGTAGATGAATTATACATATGAATAACAGAAGGTCCGGTTTTACAGTGTATTTGTAACCCGTCTCTCTCTGTCGGCCTCGTCTCCTCAGCACTGGCAGTTTGTTGAACTGTTCACCTCCTTCAAAAGCATACGTAGCCTTTCCAGAAACCCACGCATGGTCCACTATCTCACCAAAAGTCCTGACGAAATACATCTGACACGGCCTTCGGCTGGGATCTGAAAGGCATGTCGCACAAAATGAGTTCAGTGGAATAAAAACAAAAAGTTTTTAAGCAAATATTATCATAATGCCTACTTACACTTTAAATGTTTATGTTTTCAAAACATAGATACAGAAATCTAATAGATACACTTCATAAAGTTTAAACTCAACAAAGGACATGCGAACAGACCGTGACTTTGGTATCAACATTTAAAGGAAGGTGGATATTTCATTATCAGAATGAACAGCAATACTGATCAGTGTTTTTAATGAATTCTAAGGATTTACAAATTAATCAGCATCTGCAAAGAGCCACCAATTTACAACATCTAGAGGACTCAGAACCAAACCATACTGTTCCTGCCTTGTTGCACTTGTGAGTGTTATAAGTTAGGGATGACATCATGGCTGAGAAACTGTAATCATTGAAGCTTAAATTGTAAACTGAGTGTAAGCTTCTGCTCACATCACTGTGTGTGTGTGTGTTTTTGATGTGAATGAAAGAGTGAAACATGCAATCAATGTAAATGTAGTTATTTTATTGTCATCTAACAGCATTGTTCAGTTGTTCAAATCCTGTCCTGTGCCTCATTTCATGCAACTGTCATTAACACCACAGTGACAAAGATAAAGATTTATAATTCTAATGAATATGCAAGTATCAGCAGCAGTTACCTTTTATCATGGTGTGCCTCTCACTCAGGGGGTCAATGGAGACACGACAAGGCCACCAGGGTCTTCGGTTAAACTTGGCCCAAACCACATCCCCAACAGAAAATTTTGCTATTGGCAAAGGCGTTTTCTTTGGGCTTTCCGACTGCTGAAGAAAAGTAAAATATTGTCATTCTTCCCTTTGTGAACTTTTCATTCTACAAGATACGTATTTTGGTTAATGTGTGTTTATTATCATGACCTCCATTCATTAAATCTGATTATTTTAATATTGGTCGTTTGGTCTATAAAATGATGACATATGTTGATCCATGTTTCCTAAAAATTTCTCGTTTGGTCCAGACCCCAAGAGTTTACTGTCATATATAAGTAAGGAAACCAAAAAAAACAGTGAAACTTATGAAACTAAAGTGACTGGTTAAATAAAGAGCTGATAATTTGGAACATTCAGAAATGTGTATTAATATGTTGTAGCGTTCAACACATGCTTCAATTTAATGAGCGCATTAATAGAAACACCAGAAGGAGGGTTTATGTCATGCATTCAAAGGTTTTCATTTTAAGATAAACTACATAGATGAAAAGATCTTGCGACACAAACAGGAGCTTTAATGATTAAAAAAAAAAATCTTATTTTAAAAGTGGGGTTCAATTATGATAAGACTAAAACGGGCCTTCCCCAAATTGTTCCCACAAAGCATGCAAGGGTTCAAAAGTGTTGCACAATAAGGTGTTTGATTTCATTCACCAGTGACCATGAGACTCAATTAAACCACATGGTTACAGAGTCTAAACAAGACTTTTGTTTTCTTTCTGTTTAATATTTGAACAGTATATAAAATGTAGTAAGTGGTATAACTTATTCCTTTTTCAGTTAATTAAATGAAGTCAAATAAACAGTAAACGTGAATTAGAATGTGTAGATGTTTGTTTCCTGTAGAGGATGATATGTTATTTCCATTTTGGAAAATCAATAAAACAAGAAATTTGACTACGAGTCTGTTTAGATAAAACTGTGTGTATCGCCCGCATCCCACTCAGGTGTTGTTCAGTTTACTAAATACTCCACACCCTGGAGGTTACTGGTGTAGTAGGTGGACACATATAGAGCTTACGGGATTTGAGTAGGTGCTGCTGGGGGAACTCGGCCGTTCTGACAGGCTGGCGTTGAACAAGGAGGCACAGTTTTCAGTGCTTGGCAGATCGCAATCGCTATCTGAGTAGTCCTCCATACTGTCAAAGTCCTGCAGCATCACCTTGACGGGCTGTGGAGCCGTACTGGTGGGGGGGTCCGGCTCTGGAGTAGTGACTGAGCTGGAGTATTCATGTCTGTTCAACCTCAGGTCTAAACCTGCACTGCACAATGTTGTTGAGTTGGTTAAATCCGCTTTCTGGCGTTTTTTGGCTAACGGTTTGGGCGATGGTTTGAAGAGTTCCGCTTGTTCCACCTCGTCTAGGTCGTCCTTACTGTCCCCACTTTCAAAGAGGCTCGATTCAAAATGTAGAAATCCGTTGGGGATGGGCGAAAAGTGCTCCAGACTATCCGAGCTGACAGGAGAGAAGCCATTCTTGTCTACGTTCTGGACATTCTTGTACGCACCGTCGCTGGCGCAGGACTGTGATAAGTGGGCAAGGCCAAGGCTGAATTCGGGGTTGTGCGTGAGAGCTTTAGCTCGGCCGTGGATCTCTGCGTCCTGTGGGCTGCTCTCGGGCCTGCTCACCATGGCTGTCAGGTCCTGGAGCCTCCTAAGAGGACTGTAGTTGGAGGAAGATTCCTTCTGGCTGAAGATAAAAGAGGGCGATGGCTTGGTGCCGAGTCGGAGCCCACGAGAAGGGCCACGGCCATCGTACGCCTCCGGACTTTGCCGGCCCGGATGGCGTTCTGAGCCATCCCTGACGCCCACTTTATACAAGTCATTCATGTTGGCATGGTTCCGTCCTGCAGAAACACAAGGTTACCTTTACATTACACTGAAAACACACGAGATCAGAGGTCTGGTCCATCTTGGGTGATCACTTAATGACCTATGGCCTCATGACTGAAACCATGTGAAACACAACATGAGCTGTTTAGGTCCAGGTACCGTACATGCCCAAAGCGCCCTCTCTTTTAGGCCGTGACGTCCAAAACAGGACGAACAAAGCCTCCTTCCAAAACTAGGATCATTAACAAATCGGGGGGAACCGTCCACGACGTCGCAGGACGTCTCAAAGCTGCCGATTTAGTGCGAATAATGGGGAAGGACGGAGCCGTTGTAGAGCAGCACGCTGCCATCATGTGTAAGTAAAGTCTACAGGAAGCTAAAGCTGTACTAGTTGCACCGTGCAGACCTTAAAGCCTACAGCCTTCACCAAAACACACAGATCACAGAACGGTAGAAACACACGACGGTCGGATTCTTACCATTTACTGCTCGGTCACGACAAAACCATGTGGGATCCGATCAGACCGGGACGCGAAGAGTTACTTTTTGGCGATTTGTGAAAGCCGGATCTGCAGAAAGCGGCACTACTGAGGTTAGGCCCGGACTCGGCTTTCATTTCTACTCTAGTGTCGCGATCCACAATTTAAAAAATGAAGACAAGTAAAACATCCATTCATTGATGGGAAGAACAGGACGCCCGAGCCGCGGTCGTCTTACTGGAGCTTCTGGAGGACTGCAAGCGGAACGGAATCACGCTTTGCATGGAAATACATGGCTTGTTTTGATCGTGGCCCTGGTCATGTTAAAGCAAAGCCTCGGTCTGTGTGTATGTGTGTGTATGTGTGTGTGCGTGTGTGTGCTGTGGTGAGAGAGGGAGAGAAAGAGAGACCGATAGGCAAGCACTGGCACCCAACCCCCCAGTCTGTGTGTACACTCCATCCACAAAACACGAAATCGCAGTAGAACCGCACGAACCGAACCCTGAACCCAAACCCGAGTTGCTCTGCTGTCGGACACACAGGGCTGAGTGCACGCCGTCGTCTTTAACCTCCGGCGCCGGGTTTCCTCGCCATAACAAAAGCCGTTTAAACTTCCTCCATTTTAGTCCGACCGAAGCTCGGCGTCTCCGCTCCCGGAATCCACACGGTCCTCCGTAACTCACCGAACCGAAACACAAACAACCTGCTGAAGGTTCTACTGATCGAACCGGAGCCCTGTGTGAGGCGCTGTGCGTCGTTCTCCTAACGACAGGCCTGTTTACCTCAGGTCTTATGGCGGGCACTACAGACCTCACAACGTAATAACCACGTTACAAACACCGTTATAACGCTCCACATAGCGTCCAGTCACTCACTACACCATCTCCACACGCCTCTCATGTCAGGTCATTTATATCTGATTTATTAGTTTTTTACAACACTGCATTGTCTCCGCAGATTTGCAGTGTTCTGAGCCCGAACCCACAAAGAGCAAGCCGAGCAACAGTGGCAAGAAAAAACTGCTGCTTCTGTTGTTGCTTTTTAAAGGAAGAAACCTTGTGAGGACCAAGTCTCAGTGGGGGGCTCATCCTTCTTGATTGAGGAGGGAGCACCATCAACAGTGTAGGACGGCAGCCATGTACAGATTGTTTAGAGATCCATATTTCAATAGGG
>JAOUQT010229674.1:0-17491 GCA_025769995.1 Xyliphius kryptos | reverse complement strand
TCTATATATATATATATATATATATATATATGTATATATATATAATCAGAGTGTGTAATTCGAGCACTTACCTCGACTTCAAAAACTCGCTCGCTGTCATCTAAAAAGAGAACCCGCAGCTGCAGTTTGGCGTCTCGGTTTTTGCGTCTTTGCGCGCAGCTTCGGCGGGACGCGTCCACTAACTCTGATTTTTCTGCCATCGCTTAGTGCGCCATAAACATCATCCTCTGTTTAATCTCAGTGGGTCACATCTCTGCCCACGTCCGCAGTTTCCAAACGGCGCCAAGTTCTTTTGGTTCGACTCAGGAGCTTGGAGTCGCGTCTCCGCAGCGCGGCGCTCTCATCCAGCGGTTAGAACGCAGGAAAAGACTACGTCACGACCAGAAGCCGATACTTTTCAATACTTAAATCAGTCACTTATCTTTGTCTCATAAGAAATCCACCTTCTAAAAAAATTCTGTAAAAAATGTATTTCCCTTTTTAAAAAAGACTACACTATATTATTTATGTTTGAAAGTTTTTAAAAAAGAGATTGAAAGAGTAGATTTAAAACAATACTCATCAGTTTTATTGAGAAACCCCTTCATTGGACAGTAACATTACTCTCTCACTTTCACAGTAAATTGAATTTGTAGTCAAATTATCAAAGAAACAATAAAAGCTTAACAATGTAATAACCAAAAGTCTTTTTAAGTAGCAGCAAGACGCAGACATTGTGATAAAACTCCTTTTTAAAATTAAAGCAACATTGATACCTGAAATATCACGGACCTCACTGCATTACCATATTATTCAGGTGCTGCTGTATAATACGGTAAAAAAACAAGAAACAAAATACTGAAGTTAAAGTTGCCAAATAAAAAGTTTCCCAGTTTCTTTAAAGGTTGAATACAACAGGGCTTTTTAAAGGTCACATGATCTGCGGTAATAACAAGAAGGGGTGCGGTCATCTGCAGCTGCTGCCTTCACACAATCTGACACTTTATTAAAAAAGTTATCAATCACGATCCAATCTGAAATGAAGCAATCAGGACCAAATCAATATCTGAATTCTGTCAGGTCAGAGCTCTTTGTGAAGTGGTATGTTCTTCTGTACATTTTCATGCCCACGCTCGTCGTTTTGCGGCTTGTCAGTCTGTTCATTCAGTAACTTGGACTTTTTCTTCTTCTTCACCTTTTTTTCTTTGTTCTGTCCATGTTTACTTTCTTTGGCTTTCTTTTTGATCTTCTTTTTCTTTTTGTCCTCGGAGATGGCTGCAGGATCGCCCTTCTTTCCGGCCCAATTCTCATTCAAACATGCTTAAAAAACAAGGAGAAGACATATTTAGTGTCATGCATTTTAAGAACACCTACCACATTTGTGCACACCAACGCAACTGTTCTCCCCCAACACACAATGTAGGACACAACTTAGACATCGTGCACAGAGGCCACACCAGAATGTAAAAAATGTGTTTTGAGTGACTTTAAACAAGCATGATATCCCAACTTGTTGTTTGGGGTCAGATCTTGGGGTTAGAACCCCTGGAGAGTTAAGGGCCTTGCCCACAGTGCCCACTTTACTGAACAGGGTGTTTAAAACCCACAACCTTTAGAGTGATAGTGCAACACTAACCACTGAGCCACCACACCGAATTAACTGATTTCTGTTGCGCAAGTGCTATACAAGACCTGCACTACCTTACTTGGTCAGTGGGTGTCAGTGCAAATGCAAATTATTTCATAATTTTTTTTTTCAAAAAAAAAAAAAAAAGGCACCCAACACCAAATCAAACCTAAAAAGAAAATTCCTGGTCTGGTCAGGTCGAGGCTCAGCAAAGTAATATAAAAATAAAATGAAGTTAGTGGAATTTACAGCTTTATTTCCTGTTGACATGACAAAGCCTTAACGAATGGTGATGGACTGGTTAAGGAAGAAGTTTTTTTTTATCCTATGGCAGTTTTATACAATGATGGAGCTCATCCTCCTCACGCTATCCTAAACATCTGATATGATCTGCAGGAAATGTGCCCAACCGAGTGTAATCGATCAAAGGCTCGAGACATTTATAACTACAGGGTCATAAAAAAAGCACTGGGAAAATTATGGGATATACAGGAAAGCCTAAACAGCTAATCTTTCAACCACAGACAGGGGACTTACCACTATCAAAAACCAGCACATGGAGACATGATAGCAGTTTTGCTGTGACTGACTGACTACAGTAAACTCTCTGTACTTTAAATAGAACTCTTGAATCCACAGCTCAACTCTGCCAAAATGTGCACCCTGTATATCTGTTTATTCAATTATGGCAATAGATCCTATAATTCTGCATATGTATAATGCATATACAAACACACGTACTGATGTATTTTCATTGTTTATTTCTTTTAATCAGCCCGTCATACTAAATAAAGATTTTCACCTAAAACATTTTATTCATTCAGATCTAGGATGTGTTCTTTTAGCGTTCCCTTTATTTTTGAGCAGTGTATTATATAACCAGGCGATACCTACATGTATCTTGGCCTTTTAGGACATGTTTCTCACACAGGTATGAGGTCAGGTCTTCCTCCTGGTTGCCCTTATACCAGTCCTCGATAACTTCTTCATACTGCTCGATCATGACATCACACTACGAGAGGGTGATGAAAAGAAAACGCAAACCTTACACAACAATATTTATCACACTGAACACAGTCAGACTGCAGTTCCACAGCGAGTTAGCTTTACATAAACCCGTTTTCGTTCCCTCACCTGTTTCTTCATGTCGGCTACTTCTGCACTAGTCTCATTCCACAGCTCATAGGGAATGTCCATGACAACCTTCACTCCTTTGTGAACCAGGTTATGTAAGGTGGAAAATGTCTCAGACATTCCCTGTTCACAAATAAAACAGAGCCATAACGCAAAACAAAATCTAAAGGCACATACATGTAGATCGAAGAGTAATGCAAACAAATCATTTTAAAAAACATCTTACAGATTTCAAGTGCTCTTAATAATACATTACCCAGACCTACAGTTTGGGATTGTACAGGATACACGCTGCATTATCCACCTAACTGCAATTGGGATGTCAGCATGTATCACCACTACTCTAAAAGGCATTATGATGCTATTATTGTACCTTAATTATTACCTGTGCATCTCTATGCACACTTGCAAGTGTATTAACATTACAGCAGACTAATATGTTCATGTGTATATACAGTAGATCTGTACAGGGTGGCCTGCCAAAAACAGCCCACCTCATATGACTGGAAAGGTGTATTCGGAATGGTACACTTGTTCCCCATGGACTACTTACTACTCAGTGACGACTGAAAAAGACTAAATCAAACACCTATTACTAAAAATAAGCCAGATAGTTAATGACGTTTGTTTTTTTGGTTCCTTAAAAACAAAACTAATTTCATCCCAAATGAACTGCAGTTACATTTAGTCAGCAGACCCTTTAATCCAAAGCGACTTACAAATGAGCTAAACTGCAGTACCATCAGCCCTGCAACTTACAGGCTGGTTTTTAAAAAGATTTACGGCAAATGTCTGTGGGAGAGGTTTGTTTTGAGAAGTTTCTTGAAAATGTTGAGTGAGTCAGTCTTACGGATGTTTTTGGGAAGGTCGTTTCACCATTTACATTTACAATACATTTACATTTAGTTATTTAGCAGACGCTTTTATCCAAGGGACTTATAAGTATCCCAACTTGGTTGGGGTCAGAACACAGGGTTGAAACCGGACCCTGGAGCAATTAAGGGTCTTGCTCAAGGACTCACATTGGTAACTTCAGTTGAGCTGGGATTTGAACCCCCAACCCACTGAGCTACCACTACCTACCATTTAGCAGTGCTGAATGAAATGGAGTGAGAATTAGAGCCTCGGTCACCAGGCGACATTGATCACTAGAGGGCAGTGCATGAGTCGGAGTGTATTTAGTAAAGATGGACTGAAGTTAAGAGGGAGCAGATTCAGAGACTGTCCCGTAGGCCTTGTACTGAATGCAGCAGCTACAGGAAGCCAATCGAGAGAGAGAGTAGTAGTGGAGTGACATGAGTTCAGTTTGGCTGGTTGAACACGAGTCACACTGCAGAGTTTTGAACCATTTGCAGAGGTCTGATTGTTGAAGTTGGGAGACCGGGATAGGATGAGGGCCTGGACCAGCAGCTGAGTAGCCTGTTCTGTTAGAAAAGCTATGATTTTCCTGATGTTCTACAGAATTAATCTGCAGGAACGGCCAGTTTTCATGACCTGATCTGAAAGTTTAAGATGATTGTCGATTGAAAACCCAAAAAGTTAACGATCAATGCTTTTGAAACTTGGTTAAATACATTTTTATTAATTGGTAGATCATCAGCATTTTCAGATTTTAAATCAAAGATAACTGAAGGGTTCTGTTCCTCACCTTTGCAAAGCGGTTACTGCCGTCTCTCTCTTTATGTAAATTGTAGTGCAGGATTCTCGAACAGACACTTTCCATCACCTCTATGAAGCGAATGTCGCTGAAAACAAAAAAATATGGACAGATTTTTTTACACACATGCAAGTTGCAGAAAAAAAAAATCCAGCAAATTAAAAAAACAGACTTACGATTTAACATATTTAATAGGTGGTGCTCCTTTACTGTCCAAAAATCGGTAGTTTGTCTCAATCACGGCCTTCGTTTTGCCCGTTTCTTCTAATGCAGATTTCATTTCAATGCTTAAAAACTTGCAAACTGTAACAAAGCAAAACTCAAGTTATTGACGTAATGAAACCAACAGGAAATATATATAAAACTACTGCATCCTGTTACAAAAGGAAGTACAGCAACGTAGTAAATATAACCTGGAACCACTTCTGCTTTTAGCTAAATGCATTAGATAAACGGTACACAGTAGTGTGGGAGGATGGATTATCTTCCTGAAACATGCCCTGGTAACCCTGCTAACTAATAATGCAGCCATGGAAAAGTGAACATCACAACCTGTAATGGCATTTGTTCTTGTCATCGTACGAAATGTTCGAGGATCCTACATGAAATCTTAAGACATGGTCATCTCAAAGTTGATGAGTCTACCTACCAAGTTCTATAAGAATGTGTTTTACATCCATATCCATCCATTATCTTCCACTTATTCCTCTACTAGGGTCACAGCGGGGTTCCCCATGCCCATCCAGGGGAGAACATCTCGGGCGCTGGGCAGATACACCCAGGACAGGGTGCCAATCTATCTGTAGGCACACACTAACCTGGAATCCATATTTTTGGACTGTGGGAGGAAACCTATGACACCCGCGACATGGGCAGAACATGGAAACTCCAACCAATTCGCGATTCAAACCGGCAATCCCCAGGGTTGAGAGACGAAATTGCTAACCACTAAGCCACCATTCTAAAAATTAAAAACCATCTCAGTTAAACAACTACGGGCCAATTTCCAATCTACATTTACATTTAGTTATTTAGCAGGCGCTTTTACCCAAAGCGGCTAAGAAGTATCCCAAATTGGTTGTGATCAGAACACGGGGTTGATATACCGTGGAGCCATGAGGGTTAAGAGTCTTGCTCTAGGACCCACATGGGTAACATTGGTCCAACAACCGTATCACTGAGCTACCACTCCCTTAGAATCCATTCATACATAAAATATTTGAGAAATTTGATTTCAGGCAAATTTCTAGCTTCTTGTCTACAAATGACAGCCTGGACATGTTCCAATCTGGGTTCCAGGTCAACCACGGCACAGAGATAGCTGTAATTAATCAAGGTCATTAATGACATTCGTCTTAATACAGAGGCAAGAAAGGTATCTCTTATTAATTCTTGATCTCAGTGCTGCCTTCGATACCAAAGTTGGTCTCTATGGAACAGTCCTAAAATGGTTTTCCTCATATCTGGAAGGCAGGGACTGCTTTCTGGAAATAGAAAGTAAGAATGTGCCAGTGACCTATGGTGTCCCCCAGGGTTCTATTCTTGGTCCACTATTATTTAATTTATGCATGCTTCCTCTTTGGGGTTTTCTATGAGACTATGGGCTGTCCTATCACAGCTATTCAGATGATACTCAGACTTATGTGGCCCTGTCCCTAAACGACTCAGGTCCAGTTGACTCATTGTGTGCGAGCCTGGAACACGTCACTAATCGGATGGGACTTTCTGCAGCGGAATAAAAATTAACCTCCTAAGACCCGAACTTTTGGCATAACATGCGTTTTTGTCCACGTATGTGGACGCCAGGTCCTAGGAGGTTAAACACAGATTATTTTATTTGGGAACTGCAATGAGACACAGCTTGGCGGAATATCTGAAATCCCAAGCCCTGACTCAGATCTCAGTTTCAGCAGTCATGTTAATGCAGTTATTAGATCAGATTTGACCATATTAAGTTAGAGATCTTCTGACTAAACCAGACCTGGAAAAACTTCTCCACGCTTTTATCTACAGCAGGATTGATTACAGCAACAGTCTCTTAACTGGACTTCCAAAAAAGACCATTAAACAACTTCAGCCGATTCAGAATGCAGAGTTCTGACCAGGAGCAAAAGAAGAGATCACACCAGCCCCATTCTGAAGTCGTTAACACCGGTTACCTGTCACACCTCCTTTATGCTCCACTTACTGTTCATGTCATCAGCTCCACTTACTGTATAGATGGACTTTGTAGTTCTACAATTCCAGACTGTATTCTATCTGTTTGTGGACTACAGTACATACTGTACGTCTTCTTTACTCTGTTCTAACGGCCAGGACCCCAATAGTACCACCACACATATTGTTTTTTGTTATCACGGCTTAATTCTCTCGTTATCATGACATAAACATGTTATTTTCTAATTATTACTCGGCTCAATTACAATAAGGTCTAATCTAATCTAGAGAAAAGATGACCAACAGGGGGCTATCAAAAATATAATAAAAAGATGGACTACAGTTTGTAATTGTAAAACTACAAAGTCCATCTATATGATAAGTGGAGGAAACAAACAATGGAGTAAGAAGAGGGTGGTTACAAACTTTTAATTGGAATAAAACCTTTGTCGTTTGATAACTGTAATAAATTGCCCCCTCTGCTCGTCATTCAGCACACACAAAAACATTTAAACCGAACATTGTGAGTGAAACGTCTTACAGGAGAATGTATTAAACAGGAGACCAGTGATGCTGAAACTCACCCTCACATTTATTCGGTAAATGAACCCATTCGTCGTCGTTATTGTTGCTGCAACGAGCCGACTGAATACTTACAAACATCAATGTTACGACTATAAACCCGTTCATTTTGCAGGGTGGGTTTTCTGTGACAGTACACGGTTTAGAAATGTCAGATTAAAAACTAAACGCTGATTTATTCAGCCATCATGTCCAACGGCTCACTTCCGCGATACCCTTTAACAGCCTGCATCACGTCGGACCAACCCAGAGCGACGAAGTGGCAACGAAAACCAATAGGAATGCGTGGGCGAGGCTAACCCGCTCACGAATGTGGGCTGTGTTCAAAATAGCACTTTTTCAAATGTATGGTGCTCACTGCGAAGTGGAAGAACATTAAATTAGACACAGCCAGGAGGATACGCTGACAGATCAGGGGTGTCCAAACTTTTTGCAAAGAGCATCAAAAACGATATAGTGAAGATAGATGATCTTCATTCACAAATAGCTTTTGTATTTAAATAGCAGTGTAAGTGAATATAAGCCGTGAACAACTCTAAAGACACACTTATTTTATGTCTGGAGAATCGGATAAGATTGAACAAACTGTATAAAAGGTACCTTACATTCAGGAAATTTACATTCAAAGTTAAGCTGCTTCTCTGTCACGTTCATGTTGTTGACGTAAAAAAATAATATTTGTGCAGGGTCAGTTGCACACTGCAAAAATAAAATCTGAACAAGTCAGAAAATCTTGCAAAAACTAGAATAGGTCTTGTTTTTGACTTGAATAGTAATGAAGTTTTTAGAAACTGTTTTCTTATTTTATGAAATCACGACAAGATAAATCTACTCATTATACTGGCAGATAATATTAGACAAATAGTCAGACAGACTGATAGATAGATGTATAGATAGATATATAGACAGACAGACCTTTTTGACTTTTGAAACCGCTTTATTTTAACCAGAATTACATTCTTATATGCAGTAAAAGAAATCTAATACAGACAGACAATCTTGTTTTGTAGTTATAATAAGAAAAATAAGTCGCCATCACGAGAAAGAAGGATTTGTTATTGACTTTTTTAAAGTCTTTATCATAACATAACACGTCCTCTCTGGCTTTCAATAAAAGGAGCGTAGAATGGGAATTATTCTTTAGCATTATTGCAAATCAATCTAACGGGGAGAATCCTAAACTGCGTCATGTCGCTGTAGAAAGCACCAAGGGTCCTAAACATTACATTAACCAAACATTAGAGAGGGTTCAGTTTAGGTTTAGCTTTCTTAACATAATGTTTGATAATAAAAAACCAAAAAAGACATTAAATATACATTTAATTTTTGCATACAATTTTATAGATGTAGTATAGTTAATGTTGCATCTTATAAGATGGCATCTGTCTTGTAATTACTTATTGAACTAAAGAGCTTTTTATTGCTTTTATAATTTATAGTCCTGACCTTTCATTTTATTTTCAGTTTCTGTTTAAAAGGTTTCATGCTGGAAACTTTTGGAGAGTACATCTGTACGAGTCATTAACAGACCCTGAAAGGAAACCCATACAACTATATATTTTAATGTAATATATATATATGTACATAACATATATACAGTACAGACCAAAACTTTGGACACACCTTCTCATTCAATGCGTTTTCTGTATTTTTACGACTGTTTACGTTGTAGATTCTCACTGAAGGCATCAAAACTATGAATGAACACATGAGGAGTTGTGTACTTAACAAAAAAGCTGGAATAACTGATAATGTTTAATATTCTAGTGTCTTCAAAATAGCCACCCTTTGCTCGGATTACTGCTTTGCACACTGTTAGCATTCTCTCAATGAGCTTCAAGAGGTCGTCACCTGAAATGGTTTTGGTTTCTAGCAGGTATTTGGCTTCACCAATGGGGAAATCAGGTCCAGGATAAAAACTCCCCAAATTTCCATTAAGGAGGAAGCTGCAAATCCACCTAGTTTTTTTAATGACGTTGAAATGAGGGGACTGTGTTAGATTCATTCTGATGATACACACGATCATGATGAAAAACAACGAGTCATCAGTACACTGAAAAAAAGTGTCTGAATAGTTTATTACTTACTCTTTATATAGGAAAAATATAAAAAAATACATATAAAATATATCATATAGACAAAAGTATTAGGACACATTTTAGTTCACATTCTAGTATCCCAAATAAACTACATGAGGAGGTTGAGGTCATGGTTTCTACACCAAACTCAATCATGGACCTTTCTTTGTGCATGGGGAAACTTTCTCAGAGTTCCCACAAAACTGAAATAATACAATAGTCTAATATGCATGACCAGGTACTTAATGTTATCTATAAACCTGTGAAAGTTGGACTAAATGAAGCACTTGATGATTTAAAGGTGGGTTTCAGTACTTGGGTCCATATAGTGTACATGTTTACAAAGTTATGCATGCAAGCGTTACACTTGAGCTGAAATTTTTAAAATGGGTTTTTAATCTGGAGAGAATGTATTTAGAGAGAATTGTACAAATGTCATCCTTGTACACTGTCATGATAGGATAAAGATAGTGATCATGAGAAAAACCAAGTACGGTCTGTAATGGTCACTCCGATTCAGAGCCTCCTGATCTTTACCTGTAAAATAATTAAATTATCATCAGATACATTTCAATGATAGCTGCAAAATCCAGGAATATACAGTTTTAAACAGTAGAAAATCAGATATCGCTGTTTAAATGGCATTATTTTTAATAATCATATCACCATAATAAACAGCTCCGTGTCAACCATGCAGACCTTCAAGTTCCTGGGAGGTACAATCTCAAACGAAGATGTTTTTTATGCGGCTAATGAGGAACTACAGTGTCCCTGGTGGTCTATCGGTTAGCATTCGACACTCTCAACGCCCCATCCCAAAAAGATATATAATGTTTATAACACTGTAACCAGTTTCTTTCCTCAAGCAATCACCCTTATGTATACTCAATGAGTACTCTTAACACTCGTTACGTATATATTTCCTTAACATTTGCATAGGTGTATATTGTTGTATATGGTAACAACACCTACCACGGCACATTTCTTGCGTGTATAACACACTTAAAATTTATTTGATAAATAAAATTTGATTCTGATTCTTAAGAACACCATCCATCCATTACCTTCCGCTTATTCCTCGTCAAAGGGTCGCGTTGGGGTTCCCCATGCCCATCCAGGGGAGAACATCTCGGACCCTGGGCACATACACCCAGGACAGTGCGCTAATCCATCGCTGGGCACACACTCACTCACACAACCACACACGATACGGGGAAATTTGGAGAATTTAGTTTACCTGGAATCCATGAAACCCACACAGACACGGGGGAGGACATGGAAACTCCACCCAGATTGGGATTTGAACTGGAAATACCCAGCACTGAGAGGCAAACATGCTAACCACTAAGCCATCGTGCCTTAGATCCTTGAAAGTAAGTAAAAAGTTTGTACTGGATGCGCAGGTTCATAGGGCCAATGAAGATGTTCCAAGGCCGATGTTATACGCTCATATTTATTGGATTGTGTCGGAAAACGAGAAATGTATTGCTATTAAGTGTTAATTTTTAGGGCTACACTATTTTTTAAAAGATTAGCCAAGTGTAGAAAAGAAAAACAAAAAGCACAAAAATGAATGAGTTATTGATGACAAAGTTCATACCTGTAACATTGAGAGGGATGAAATGTCCCATGGCTGTAGCTCCAACTTTTGAACAAGTAGCTGAACATTGATAGCGACCATTGTCGTTTAGATTCAGCTTGTAAAATGTAATATCTGTAGTGCGTATCCTGAGACCTTCTGCCATATTTGGTGCGCTCTCATTGGCAGAAATTAAGTATCTGTCCGGATCCACAAGTGGTTCACGTTTCACTGACTCCATAACCCAGTTTACTTGAACAATGCCGCATTTTTCTTTGTTGTACTCTGTTGTGCATCTGAGAGTCAAAGACTGACCCTCTTTTTTATTAATCTGATATTTCGATGAGCTCACTAGCACTGCAACACCAGAAACAGAAAATCACACAAGAGTGCAAACAAGAAATGTCAGCAAATTGAAGCAACCATTTGTAATCATGCAAAATGTTGATACAAAACTTACCTATTGTTGCCTGAGTGCAATGTAATGTAGATAAAGTTGTAACAAGGAAGAATAAACTAGATGACGTTAACATGGTCGCAGTGCATCAGGGAAATGGCTGACCTGTGTTAGTTCTCACTTAGCACTGAGTCACTTCCTGGCCTTGACACAGGAACTCCTTCAATACTTGCCTTTTGCCACAGATGTCATAAGAAGAATTGGTTTTCAAAAAAAAATGTGAGCACCCAGCACCTGTGAACATTCTCACGCATTCAGCATCGGACACATATACCCTCTTAATATGTTTGTGTCTTAGGACTTCATGCTCAAGATGATTTATTGACTTATTTTTACGGCTCCTTTTATGACTTTAAATGAAAAAAAAAAACAAAACTAAATACAAATAAGACTGGAATTTAGAACCGATTAAATAGTGTCTGCATGTCCTCTGCTAATTTGTGATCGCTGTGCACCAAATAAGCACCAACTTAAAGCCTTAAGTTGCTTAAGAGGTTTTTTATGTACCTTGAATTCATGTTTTTGGACTGTGGGAGGAAACCGCAGGACATGGAAACTCCACCCAGATTGGGATTCGAACCAGGAATCCCCAGCGCTGAAAGGCGAACGTGCTAACCACTAATCCCCCGTGCCGCCCAACTCCCTGCCATCTGCCTTATGTCCACTAAAGATCAACCAGATGTTTCAGGACATGTGGGTGTGAATGTTTTCATATGAGGGCTACAGCAGTGTCATGTCTGTGGTTTAGTTAAGTGAAGTAATCATGTACTTATTAATTGGTTTAGGCCAATTAAAGAATAAAAAACATGCTGTAAATACACAACATATCACAAAAATGCTCATGATGTTTGCTATGATAATTTATAAGTATTACAAATGTATTTATTTATCATAAACAGAATTATTAACAAATGAGGATGAGGTAGAGTGGAGGAGAAGAGGCGAGGCGCTTGGCGCACATGTACCCGAGCACAAATCCTTATACGTCAAGCGCCTCGCATCATCCCCTCCACTCTACCCGTGCACAATAACGCACAACCTCGAGTGCCTTATTGCTTTTAAAAACAGTTACAACACATTATAATACAAACACTGCCATCTAGTGGCCAAAGCTCGGGAAAACAGTATATTTTATATCGCGCATTTATATGAATTTGAAGCGCTCAGAGGTGGGGGTTATTGTAAATAATGTCATGGCTAGACAAGCAGCTCAGCCAATCAACTACCCGTTTTATAATAGCAAGTAGGTGTGGTAGCTTACTGGTTAGAGTGTTGGACTATCAATCAAAAGGTAGTGTGTTCAAATCCCAGCTCCACTGAAGTTTTCATTGTGGGTTCTTGAGCATGGCGTTAGACTCTCATTGCTCCAGGGTCCTGTATCAACCCTGTGTTCTGATCCCAACCAAGTTAGGATATTTGTAAATCGCTTTGGATAAAAGTGTCTGTTAAATTTAAATGTGATGTAAATGTAATATGTAATATCTAACTATTCCAAAACTGTGAACGTCATGGAACAAAATTAACCAATGAAAACTCACTGCGGGCAGCACGGTGGCTTAGTGGTTAGAACGTTTGCTCTCAGCGCTGGGGATTCCCGGTTCGAATCCCAATCTGGGAGTTTCCATGTCCTCCCCGTGTCTGCCTAGGTTTTCTCCGGGTTCTCCGGTTTCCTCCCACATTCCAAAAACATTGAGTCAAGGTAAACTAAATGCTCTAAATTTCCCTGTATAGTTTATGTGTGGGGTTGTGTGAGTGTGTGTATGCCCAGCGATAGATAGGCACCCTGTCCTGGGTGTATCTGCCCAGCGCCCGAGATGTTCTCCCCATAAAGAACCCCACCGCGAACCTAGTAGAAGAATAAGCGGACGATAATGGGTGGATGGATGGAAACTCACTGCAAGTTTCATCACAAAAATGAGTAAAGCAGCGTAAACAGGTGGAAGTCCTCGACGTATTGGGCGCACCTGTGTTAAGTTTTTTTTTTTAGGAAGAAACGTTGGTAGGACCAAGGCTCAGTGGGGGACTCCTCCTCCTTGAGCAGCCGGGCAGCATCAACAGTGCAGGACAGCCATGTACAGATTGTTTAGGGATCAGGTGTCTGTATTCATCAATTGGAAAAGTTATATAATTGCAGTGAGTCCATCCTGCAGGACTGCAATGCTATCAACCCAACAGAACATATTCATGGACCAGCTATCTTATTGAACCAGAATGACCTGCTGTCTTATTTAACATCAGCAGTTATTTTTCACATGGTTTGTACTGAAAGCAGAACATGATAGCATGTCATAGGACCTTTTGCACAAAGCTTATGCTGATTCCATCAGATTTATCAGGTAACAAACTGCTTTAAAAGCTGAATCCTGTTTCTTTATGACTCTTGTTTCTATGTTTAGTCTCATCAGCAGTTGTATCTAGTGCAGCGGTTCTTAACTGGTCTCACCCCCAGCACCACATGTTCTCATGATCATTAAGTCATGACTTAGTAACTGAGAAACTCGTCTTCAATGAGCCAAAATCCACATTTCAAATACTCTGGGTTATAGTTGTGTTTTGTCATTTTGCTCAGAACATCATCACAAATTTAAAGAGATGGGTGACCGGTAGACAAATGGTGGTCACCATGGCAATGAGAATTCCTCTCTCTTTTATTCCAGGATAAAAGATGAGAACAAAATTTTTTTTTTTTTAAATGGTACAGAGGAACATCGTTGATTCGTTTTCATCATTGATCCGTCCGCAATCAGTTAAATCTAAAATAGATGAAAAGTAAGGCACCCATTTCAATTTAAATCAATGTAAATCCAGTTAATTAATTCTATCGACACCATAATACATGAACACATTTTAAAGAATCTTTACATAATCTCTGATTTGTAATCGCATCACGCTTTCGTTATAGTAACCTCCTGTTATTGTTTCCCTTTTCGCCATAATGGAACTTATCGTGGACTTTCACTTTTCACAAGGAAACTTAATGGAGAGAATGGTTCCAATGTATGTATTTTTTGAGTTTTACTTTGTTTAAGGAAAAGAGGCCATCTGAACATCAGCCAAAAACTATTAAAAGTACTGTTTAAAATTTAAAAGAACCTTTGAGACACAGAGAGGATTAAGCTTTTCATTGCACAGATATCTACCTGCCTCGCCCAAATATCTGTTTGGAAGAAGGCCGTCATCTAAAATTAAATCTGGCAATGTGTTATTTATAATCCCAGCTATCCATCAATTCATGAACTCACCTTCCTCCTCAACAATCTCTACAACTGACTCGGTCCGTAATCTCAGTTTCTCATTTGACAATCATTATAAACTCTGGTCACCACAGCCTCCCTTCCCAGCAGATTCATTCCATACAACATCAGGAAGATCCGACCTTTCTTAACTAAACACACTACGCAGCTGCTGGTCCAAGCTCTCAGAGGAAGGGGCTTTTAATACTCAGAAAGGTTTTAAACTTAGGAAAATTCTAACAAAAATTTAAAAAGTTCACACTAATGACTCAGAGTAAGCCTCTTCTTTTGTTTTGTTTTTTTGTTTTCTACATTTTTCAACCAGACATGGGTGAAATAAAGATAATAACATTAAGCATAAATTGGAAAAGAGTCTGTAAGTAGGATCTTCTGCCTACTGGTCAAATCCGGAATTTTAATAGATTTAAACAAATACATGAAGGACACTGACCAGCATTTACTTAAAAATGTGTAGATCTTTATTTCTGTATTTATTTTGTGTTTTATTTTACTGCACATTGGTCTCCCAAATTCTACAATCAGACCTCTACAGCCGATTCAAAACTCTGCAGCCAACTTGTGTTTAACCAGCCCAGGAGAACTTAGTTCACTCCCATTGGCTTCGTGTAGCTGCTGCATTCAGTACAAGGAACTGACTCTGACCTACAGGACAGTCTCTGGATCTGCCCCCCTCTTACCTTCAATCCATCTTTCCAAAATACACTCCAACTCGTTTACTGTGCTCTAATAATGAATGTCACCTGGTGATTCCAACTCACCAAGGCGCAAATTCTCACACCATTTCATTTCCCTACTTCTAATTGGTGGAACCATCTTCCACCATCCACATGGCGGACTCACTCAGCATTTTCAAAAACACACTTGCTATAATTTTCTTTTTTGAAGAACCTGATCTAATAATGCTTTGGATAAATGCGGAGTAAATGTAATCCACATGGACGTCTTCATTTATAAGACTTTATTTGAAGTTCATTAAAATAATATTTAATTCTCACATCATTTTTGTTCCTTAAATAACTTTAAATAAATAAACAGGTACATAATATACAAAACATATTCAAAACAGATAACGATAAAGTGCACCAGCAGCTACAATGAAACATATTCACATGTTTGATTTAACACAGTTTTACACCAGGGGCCCTATTTTAGCGTTCCTTAGAGAGCCACCAACCGTGCAGCTTCATTACGAGACTCAAAATGTGCAAAAGGTCTGTAATAACTTCCAAAACTATTGATGGTTATGTTTTTATCTTAACATGCAATAAACCGTCAGTGTGTCACTTGCCGTTTCTATCAGGAGTCGGGTGTGTGCCGACTTAAAATCTATTGTTACCACTGTAGAAAAATTCACTTGTTACAGCAGCAAGACCTTGGTGAATTGCTATTTCAAAGGCACAATTCTTAAGACTGTTGGCAGGGTGTAAGGCAGCAATGCAATGCACCTTGTGCACCAGACACATGCAGTTGAGGGAATTGCTGTGGGAGATAAACATACCAAAGTTCATAGAAAAAAACATGCTAAGCTCGGTGAGAGTGCTATACATCTGACACTTTGGAGAAGTCACACGAATGAGCTATAACAAAAAAAAAGAAAAAAAGATTATTACAAAAAGCACAAATATAAAACTGCAAATTGTATAAACTCCAAATGCATAAATCATCATTTTATCCTCATTTGTGATTACGTCAAAACTTCTGAGAAGTCACTGTGTCAGTGTCAATAGCAAACAATTATAATTTATACATTTATGGATAATTAACCAATCAGACACTGTTGTGACGAGCCTGTGAGGGCGGAGCAACGATCGGTCACCTCTGCAGCTCAGTGTACACTCGAGTGTGTAGCCTTTATAAAGATTTTTGGAGTCTACAAGTGCTTTTTGGTTAAAAGGCGAAGAAACACCATATTAGTGCAAAATTCAGCTGCAACAAGCGTCTTTTAAAACGTTTTACAAACGAATATGAAATGATGATTTTATTGCATCCCCAAAGAGACAAAAGGCAAAGAAATGCTACTCACATGTCCTTCTAACGTAAACGATAACAATACAGCTCACAATTAACAGGCAGGTGAGTGTGAGGCAGATGATTGTAGCAACATATTGTCGAGATTCCACAGCAGGTTCTGAAAACACAATATAAACCTGATTAAAATATCTGGTCTGAAACAGTGATGCAGCAACTATAGTTAAGATTTACTTTTATTTTAATTAGGTTCACAGCATTTCCATACCTGTATCATTTAGTTTCTTCCTGCCTTCCAAATAAATGACCGTCTTTTTTTCCATGTATCCATTTTGACTTGAACATTCCACGTACTTGTTGTCAAACTCCGACCGGGGAAGGCTGAGCTTACTCGTGATTGTGGTTGTGCCATCCGCATTATTTACTATTAAATCCCCTGTTCTGTAATAACTCAGTTTGTTTTCTGTTAGATTCCAGTTAATTACTGGTGCAGGTTTTCCCGTTGCTGAACAGGAAACAGAAAAGTTCTCCTTCTCTAAATCTGAAACATCCAACGTTGTATCTGAAAGACCTGCAGGCAGAAAGAAAGTAATGTTGAATGAAAAGCTTATTGTGGGGAAGGGTACCATTGACTAGATGTGTACTTATATAAAGTTTGGGAAACGTTACAATCAAAACAACAAAAAAATACCTTAAGGAACCCCAAAGAGAGAAAGTTTATAGTCAAATAATTTTGGTTAGGTCAAAGAATATTAATATATTTTTCATATACACAATTCTCTGTCTCTCTCTCTCTCTCTGCAGTAGATGTTGGAAGGTCTCTTCTTTGATACCCTTTGAAACTTAGTTAAAATAAAGCGTTGTTAAAAGTCAAAGTCTCTCTCTCTCTATCGCTATCTATATCTATATATATCTGTATATAAAAAGGGTGGCACGGTGGCTTAGTGGCTAGCACATTTGCTCAGCGCTGGGGATTACCGGTTCAAAATCTGATCTGGGTGGAATTTTCTTGTTCTCCC
>JAOUQT010229568.1:0-17491 GCA_025769995.1 Xyliphius kryptos | reverse complement strand
AAAATGAGACTAAAATGCTAAATTAGTAAGCATTAAATACAACAGACAATTATGAAATTTAATTCGTTTTTTTCCTGAATATTCAGAACCCCTACCTTTCACCCACCCACACACACACAGACTATTGTTATATTTATTAGGTACAAATCCTTCTTTACTATTCTTTGTTTTACTCATCATAAAGATGCACTTTGTCCATTTCCTTACATACTTTGTTAGCCGTTGATCAGGAAGGTATTAGGCTGGTGGATGATTCTCAGGACTGCAGTTATACTCTCATGTTATTGGTATGAGTGAGACAGACACAGCAGTGCTGCTGGACAGAAAACAGTAATCCTATCACAACATCCAAGTGTCTGATCCAATAGTACCATCATCCACCACCCTAATAATACTTGCACTGTGGGGATCCTGATCAGAGAACATACTAAAGCGGACTAACAAAACATGTAAAGAAACAGACTACACTATGTAATTGTAGAACTGTAGAGTTGATCTATATGATCTGTGGAACTAAAATAATGAGTTAAATATAAAATGGCCAGTAAGTGTATATAATCGGTGTGTTATAAAAAAAATAAAGAACAAATAAAACATTTTTAAAAAATGGCAGAACTCATTGTGCAGGCCACAGAGATATCAAATGGTATGGAGGTCCCTTGGATTTGTAGAATGATTGCAGCATTAACAGCTTCCACTTGGACATCCCCGTCCTAAATAGTAAAGTCAGGATGATCAGGTCACTAAAAGGCCAAAGTAACAGTATTTTAAAAAGTTAGGACGCTAAGCACTAGTATGTCTGTATAATGAATCATATGGCTGAAAACTGTATTTTACCTTAAAGGTAAAGGAGAACTTTGAAGAGTAGGCACTGCGCAGGAGAATTCGGCTATCAGTTGCAACGATACGATATCCTAAAGCTTCAGCCTTTTTGATTGTCAGTGGTCCCTTTTTACCATCAGTAGGCGTGAAGAAGATCACATGTCCTAATCGGAGTTGTTCCACTTTGTATTTCACAATCTGGATTTAGCAAGATTTAGGACAGCAACAAACAAAATGTCAAAAAAAAACATTTTCTTCATTTTCAAATTAATTTGAAACCCTGGTTATTTAGCACCATCTCAGCTGAAAAACAGGTTACTCAATCTACCTTTGATTGCAGATTTGGCCATTTCAATCCATGGGGGAGAACAACTGGGATCTGCCAACCAAGTGAAACCTTAGAAAAAAAGGGAGTTTCCATTTTTTGTATTCCCTTATAAATTTTTTTGAAATGTATATAAAGGCTCACCTCCATATAATTCTCATCGCAGACCATCTCTCTCTGATTCCATTGTTCAGTCAAAGAGCAGTGAAGCATGAAAGGGTAAGCATCAACACTTCTGTTAGTCTGCATATTGAGGAGCCACACACGAACCCTGAACTCAGTATCTCTCTACAATCAAGCAGAAGAGAGCACAACTAAGGAATCAGACACAATATGCACATAAAGTGTAATCATACTGTTCCATATTGTCTCAACCAACAGTCAGTACTGGTATAAACCCTTGTTGGAATGCATCAATACTGAAGATTTAGGAAATAGGTTTTACAGGAGATATGCTATCGTGATGGTTTGTCCTTAAAACATATAGAAAGTCAAATCAATTGACTAAAATTTATTGGCAGCCATAAATGAATAGTTTCATGAGCTCCAGCAAAAACTCTCAATTGGACGATGACAAATGGATTTGAAAAAGAATAATGTATAAGCGAAAGGAGGGATGAATGGTTTTCACTACAATATAAATACATAAAGAAGAAATGAATAAACAGAAGATTACAATCAATACAACTCAAATGTCAAAAACATTACCCTCCAAGCAATGAACATAAAAGTAACAAATACACTAACATAGCACACATACAGGATATGAACGGGTCTCATGATCCCTTACAGGTTTAGTATGTCCAGAGACAAAATTGCTAAACCCTACCTTTTAACTTTTAAGCCATACCTTTTCCCTCCATGGCTGAGAGATCTCACACTGAGAGCCAATACATAGAAGTCTCCTGGACATAATCTAGGAAGTTCTAAAATGGACGATATCTCCCTCAAAACTAGATGGTGTGGTTGACTTAGTATAAGGATGTGGATAATAGACATAAGAAAAAGCTATATGGCGAGCAGATGGTAGTAACAGATGATCTAACAAGATGTGATACTTAAACATTTCATCTTGTTGGTCTTCTGTTCACCTTATCCAGCTCCATCATAACATCCTGGGATTCAGTGTCAGTTATCATAAAAATATTATTCAGTCTGCATTTTAACCATTCTAATAGCATAATGGTTAAACATGTATATAAGGAACATGTTAATATTTGGTTCAATGCATATATAAAAGCACTTGTATACTGTGAAGTGTCCCATGATGCCATGAAAACAGCTCTGACCTTTTGAAATGGACTCAACAAAACCACTTGCAATACTTTTAAGCTGTGAGGTCAATCATCTATGTTTCAGACTCAACCCACAAATGCCCAATTGAAGACTAAGCGATCGAGGCTTGATAGACTCTTAACATTTTAAAGACCAAGTAACCTTGCTTCACAAATGGACTCTGCAGCAAAATTTAGGTGGTACATATGAAAGCAACATCCAAATAAGTGACCAATTATGGCATTATTCAATCAGAGCCAGCAAATAATTTTTGGTCAGGCTACCATGATGGTTGGCGACTCAAATTTCAAGTTTACTGAAGCGTCCTTCAGCAAGGCCCTTAACTATCAGTGCTCCAGGAATGCTGAATTATGGTTGAGTACAACCATAAAGTTGGAATACTTGCAAGTCGAACCAACTAACGAACCATCTTGGAACTAATAGGCTGAAAACACAGCCTATTCATGACAAATACTACTTTTAGATCTTATTATAAGTTTCAGTAAAACGAGTTTGTATTATTTGTTTTGTAGGGAAACAAGTTAAACAAATTAATTTTATAAAGATGTGATGACAGATCAGATTCAACTGTTTAAAAGTATTAAACTAAACCAAGCAAGACTACAGATGTACAACATACCCAATTATCTACATAACAGGCGAGGAAAGAGGCACGGAACACAAGATCACCATGGTGATTCAACTTCCATGTATAGCCACATTCTGCAGCAATGGGAGCAGACAGAAAGTGGAGGCCACTGCCGTCTGTGACATAGGACATGAGGTCATATTTCCATTTATAATGAGACAAAGTAATTAATTAGATTTTCTTGTACCTTCAACATTAAACTGGATCGTGCTTCCCAGAAGACTGGCCTTAATAGACAACCAGAAGTGGCGCTCAAGACACTTTGCTGTAAACAGCCCTTTAACATGACAGACATATTGATCATACAGCCCAAAGAACTTCTGTAATTGTACCAAACACTGATATTTTGGGCATAAACATGCTACCACATAAATTTAGTTTCCTGTCACTAGTGTGCTGATGGCATGGCACCATTGCTTCCTGCTGTACTCACTGAAGAGAAGCAATCTTTAATAAATCTTATTAATGACATAAGAACAAGATTTGCTGCTATTGCTATGAGTTTTATGGAAATAAGCCTACATTGATGAGAGAAAAGATACTGTTCAAATTTTATATCTTATTTGGGATTATGCTTCTTTCTTTGGAAAACTAGTAGGAGAGCTTATTAGCTAAACAACAGTGCTAATAAAATAGGAGTTTCTCCCCATGTCCTCATAGGTTTCCTCTGGGTTTTTCGGGTTTCCTCCCACAGTCCAAAAAACATGGATTCCAGGTAAACTGAATGCTCTAAATTGCCCCATGTAATTTATGTTTGTGTGTGTGCCCAGCAATGGATTGGCATCCTGTCCTGGGATGTTCTCCCCTAAATAGGCATGAAGATAATAGTGGGATGCTTATAAAATAGATACCTACATGTGACAATTACAATGCAATTCATCAAAACAGAAATCAAAACCCAGTAAAAAACTTCAACGATAGTCTCTTGGAAGAATAATACCACATTTAGCAAAAAAGCAGTAAAAACTGCATTGTTGGGTGTGTGTGGACATTGTAAAAAAGAATTGTAGAAAATAGAAAAAGCATAACAATAAAAACGTGTAAAAACTTACCAGCTGGCACAGCGATGCAGTAACAGTTCAATTGTAGGACAACGAGCAACAGTCTGTAAAACAGGTGACAAGTTTGATAGATAAATGAAGTCACTGTATTACTAGGGTTGTTGTCAATGGTTATTTACAGTTTTTAGCAATTTCAAACACCTTTTACAGCGGACACTTTGCACAAATGAATTCGAACATTTAATTCCCAACCTGAAATACAATAAACCTCGTATATCATAAGAATTAAACGATATCAATTAAACTGTTTCTCACCCTAGAAACATATTTAAGTGCGGAATCAATCTGGATGCTATTTCAGATATTAAACGTTTGTTTGCAACCGGTATAAAAAGTAGCGTCGAGTTCGAAGCAGAAAACTACGCACTTGGGAAACCTTAATGAGCTTCTTGAACACACCGCATAAACCCGTGCTCTGTGACGTCAGAGTCGACTCTTTTTCAGGTGTTGTTAATCGTTAAATTAATTACCAATATGCTCGAGTTTTAATTAGAATAACGTTCTGATATATTTCATAAGTCACGGTCCCATAGATACCAGGATACTGACAGTTCTTAATAAAAAGTTTTAAACAGTGTTAAACTGTGGATATATCAATTTGTAGGTTGAGATTATAACTAGTACTGAGTTCAAGAATGCTTATCCTTTGAATGTAAATCTTTAGCTTATTGTTCATTATGTACATCTTTACATCTTTGACTTTGACCAAATTTGACCTTTGTCATTTGTAAAGTAAATTAAGCTCTGTATAATGACTACAGAATTGTTCCAAAGCAGCTACACAGGGTCCACAGACATAAACAAATATTACATACTGTATATGTTCCTTGGTAAAACTAGGTAACAATGTTATGGTAAAGACACATCATCAGTTTTTTTACCATAGCATCACAGGTTTTTTCATCCATTTTTTCTACAAGACACTCCACTAACCGAGGCCATCAAGATTTGATGTGTGTCTTGTGATTAGTTGGACATCTTGGCAGCCCAGGCAATGTCTTTTCCAGTGGCTACACTTTTCTGCTGCCTTGTCTTTATTTGCTCTCCTGTCAAAGGATGTGTACCATATACAAATGGGACTCTGCAGAGGTCTATATATACTATACAGCCACTTTAGTGATATTTAGCAAGCCATCATTCATGCACCCTGCAGCTTGATTTAGGGTGTGGCCTTGTGTCTTTTATTGTGATAATGTAATCCATAGGTTAGTGCAATAAACCAATTACCGTGTCGCTTGCCAATGCCTTTAAGAGCCTGGTGCACTCTGACTGTGACAGACTGCTTTATCAACAGCACAGTTTGACCAATTATGTGTAAATTAATGTTTACACCATTTGCAGGAAACAAGCCCAGGCCAAGTGGCTAATATGTTGTATAAATAAAAGTTGAGACCATGCTCATTTAAATTCAAATGCATTTTTGTTGTATTCTGTGTAAAATAAAAACCCAACGCATGCCTCAACCTTGTTTCATGTTTTTTCTTAAGCACAAGCCTAACAACAGTTTAGTTTGACAGACAGCCAGTTTGAGGGGGTACTTCTTTTAACAGTTTAAGTAATAATGACAAGAGATGTTAGGTTACACTGGTTTTGTTTGCAGCTACAAAAAACTAACACTTATACCAAGTTCTTACAAAGTACTCTTATAAAGCCGTCATTTGACAGTCCAAAAAATCTGTGAAGTCAAACAATAATGTAGGAAAATTATACAAGTCTGGTATTTGTTAATTAGTCAACCCAAGGGTGTTTATACAGGATGAGGTTAATAGCTTTGTGGAATTTCCTCTATTTCAGTCATAACAAACCGTGTATTTTTGTACAAGAAAAGCACCTAAACAGAAAGCCAGTGCCAATGAGAGGTGCCCCATTAATTTGTCCATACATTGCATGTTTCATGTCTTCATATACTATTATGCCAATATTTGAACAAATAGTTAAATTACATATTTCAGTATTCTTTTTAGTGATAAACAGTCTGTAGAGAACATTGGGTGCTACTGTATAAATAAATGCAAAATTGCCAGTTATTTTCTGAAGTAAACATGTTGGGGAAAATAAAAAATAATGACATGCATATTTTGATAGATTTTTTATGCAGCAGTGACCTGTGACAAAGATTTTCCAAATACCCCTAACCCTATGTAGCTACAGTATATTTATCACAGTGGAATGACAGTTTCTCATGCAATGTCAGGGCTCAAATGTCATACATTACTCAGTTCGTGCAGAAACTGTCTTGACTCTAGATTGATGATATTCACTAACTAAGCAATAGCTATTTTCTGTTATAGGTGTTGCACGTGTAAAAAATCTCATGGTAAATAGACTTTAAAAGGTTTTAAAAGTATTTACATTTTTTAGATTGATGGGCTTATATCTCTTTGCAGCGTTATTACTGATTGCTTCAGAACATCGAACTGTTGAATCTTCTCTTTTTACAGAAATGGTCACTTTGTTTAAAGTAGTTTGCAATTATGTTTAAAATGAGGCCAGTTAAAATGAAGCTCAGTAGTATGTGTGGCCTACATGTGCCTGTATGACCTCCCTGCAATGCCTGGGTATGCTTCTGATGAGGCGGCGGATGTTCTCTCCTACGGCCCCCCTCCGTGTCCCCTGGTGTACTGGTATCTGCTGCATGTTCTGGACACTGTGCTGACGGACACAACAAACATTTTTGCCACAGCTCTCAGCTCTGAATAAGCTGCACTACCTGAGCAAATTCTGTGGGTTGTAGACACAGACCTCATGCTACTTCAATGGTGAGAGAACTGACAAAATGCAACAACATTGAAAATAACAGCCAGAAATGATGAGAACAATTATATATATATATATTACATTTAAAGTGAACCAACCATTACCAACTGAATTGTATTGCATTCCTTTTAAAATTTCTATTTGATATATAAAATGCATTTTGATATTATGGAGTCCTTACGGGCACATGAGTAATGACATAATAAGTGCTCACGAATTAGATAGCTATATACTGTATATACAGATCCTTTTCAAAAAATTTGAATATCATGGAAATGTTGATTTATTTCCAGAATTCCATTCAAAAAGTTACAATTTTATAGAATATAGATTTAGGGCCCACAATTTAAATGATTTAAAGTATTCTTATGTTTATTTTTACATCATTTGGGCTTTTAGCTCATAAAATTACCTAAACCATTAATTCAGTCATTATCTTCTGCTTAATACTGTACTATGGTCGCGCTAGGGTTCTCCATTCCCATTCAGAAAAGAATGTTTCAGGTGCTGGGCTAAGACACACAGGACAGGGTGCCAATCTATCGCTGGGCACACACTCACACACATAGCCATATACAGACTATATGGGGCAATTTAGAGCATTCAATTTACCTTAATTCCATGTCTTTGGATTGTAAAAAGAAACCAGAGAATCCAGAGGAAACTCACAAAGACGCCCCCTAGATTGGGATTCAAACCAGGAATCCCCAGCACTGAGAGGTGAATGTGCTAACCATTAAGCCACTGTGTCGCCTACCCACGAAAACAGGAATTCAAAAAATAAGAATACTGTGATGAAATCAGCACAAATTTTGCAATGTCCGGGGCCAGGTCCTGCTGGAAGATAAAATGTGCATCTCCATACAGATCCTCAGCAGAAGGAATCATGAAGTCTTCTTAAACATTCTGGTGGACTGTTGCGGTGACCTTGGATTTAAGAAAGCATTTTATTAACACCTGCACTGGACATTGCAAACCAAATCATGACTAATTGGATATTTCACACTGAACCTCAAGCAGTTTGGATTCTGTTTCTCACCTCTACTGCTTAGTAGTGTTACAGATTTAAAAAAATCCTGCTCTGCGAAATTTGGGCTGATTTTGCCACAGTATTTTATTTTTGGGATTCCTGTTTTGTGGGTTTTATGATCTGGAAAAAAAATCACTTAAAATAATTTAAATTGTGAGCCCTAAATCTATAATTTATCCAAGTTATAATTTTTAAAAGCTATAATCCATAAATTTCACTTTCTAAATGGAATTATGGATATTACATTTCCACGATTTTCAAATTTTTTTTAAAGGGTCTGTGTGTATATACACTGCTCAAAAAAAATAAAGGGAACGCTTAAACAACACAATGTAACCTCCAGACCCCATGGGATAGTTTTGATTTACAATTTGATATTTTTTATGTTATTTTGTTCTCAATGCATTCCACTGTCTACTAATAATTTTTTACTGAATTATAATTTAATTTATAATAATTTTTTACTGATTTTTAACTGAATATATCAAAATATTTTATTCATTAAGATCTAGGATGTGTTCTTTTAGTGTTCCCTTCATTTTTTTGAGCAGTATATATATAATTTTCTTTAACTCATGTCCTTGTAGGGGTTCCATATGGTATGCACAAAATGTATTTTTTTCAGTCATGGAGTTCATTTTATGTAATTACTAAAAACTTTAGTTATCAAGGATAACACTGTTATATAAAATTTTTATTCTGAAAACATGTACATTTAAATACATCCACCAAAACATGCATGACCATCATTATTATACATTAAAACCTATGAACAGACATGCAGATCTTGCTGGCGACTCTGGTGCCCTTGTTCTCATTTACACTTAATATACTGAATACTAGGATGAAAAAACAGTCAGGATAAATTATTCAAAACACTGATCCACCAGTGTGGTAATGCTGAGACAAGTTAAGGCAGTTAAACATGAACCTACAACTAAATCCAGTTTAAATCCTTACAGCCCAGTTGCAGCAATAAGCAATGGCATTAGGAGCAGTCAGTTTTAAACCATTCAGTCTTATTTAAAATAATAACACCACCATTTTGATATTATGTAGGATGAGTGCTGTAGGTGAAGTTGCAATTTAAACAAAGGAATTGTTTATTTTCACTTTGTGAAGCATTCACTAGTTTTTATTAAGTGTTAAACCTTTTAAAAATGCAGATTTGGGGCTTAAATGCATATGAATAAAAGAAAATTTAAAACGGCATAGAATGGCACTTTCAGAATGCAGGTACACGTTCTAAACTATACACAACATGCCTAAGGCACAATGTGTTTTCTTACCCAAGTGTAAACAAGCATGTAGACTGACCAGTCTTCAACTCTTCTTGTACTCAGGATAGTAAGGCATTTCACATAGTGGATAAGTTTGGACTACCCTGTTCAACAGGATTTGTTCAGCAAAATCTGCACCGCAGTACACAGCATAAACATTATATCATAACGTGGAAAAACTATACTTTTATATAAACTTAAACCAAATGCATGTGTGAAACTATTACTGAACTTTACATTTTTTGTGGTTTTGGGTGGTGAATCTGTTTAAACTAGTGTAGCCAACGCAACTTTGTGTATCCGCATGGTTACAACACAAATCCCTGCTGCAATATGTTCAATACTTATATGCACACTTCCTGTTTCCCAATCAGTCAAATTTGCCCAATAGAGTTCGATGAATAAAATCAGAAACAAATACGAATAAATAATTATTTTAAAATGGTCTTATTTTGAGGTCAATTTTAACTGACTTGACAAGCTTGACCAAAGCTAATAAGATCAGGACTCAAATGCAACAGTTTATGAGATTATTAATAAAATGAAAATAAAATGCTCAGCAAACAGTCATTTGCTAATGAGAAATGAAATAACAAATGAGTTTAGTAACAATTGTTCAAATAAGTTAAGCCTGGAAAACAGCAACGTTAAAGGTAAAGGATTTGTGACATAGTCCCTGACAGGTCCAGCCATTGTCATAAGTCACTTGAAGCGGTGAGAATGAAGAAAAAGTGCCTTGTTGTTGATTGGATCCCATTGGGGCCAAATGTTCATATAGCTGTGAAGCTTAATGCCAGTTTTCACTTGATGAGGCTCTTCTGGTGATTGATCTTAAAGGACTGCGAGAAATTGAACCCTTCTTCTTCCAACGCACTTTAAAAAAAAAAAAAAAAAAAACAGATGAAATGTCATGAAATGATAAAATAGTACATTTTTGGACATCAGTTTACTTTTTATAAGTATAACATCAATTACATGCCTGCTAGATAGTGTATGCATTTTATTTACCTTTTCCCAAACTGGCTGGCAGAGTCAATCCTTTGACAACAGCCGAAGGGATCGGTGCCTCATCTGACTTTGAAATACCCTCGGACCGAGCCAGTGTGGCACAACCATCCTGCCAATCATTCAGTGCCGTCTGAAAAGACTTTGCCAGGCAAGCAGTCATATCTTTTGCCCTTTCCACACGACTACACCAGAACACACGACACTGTAGTTGCTGACCTGGCTGTCTGCATATATAAAGGAATACGTTCGGATGGGTGGTGTGAGAGGCACAGTAGGCAATGTCGTGCAGGTAGGTCTTAGTGAGTTGTCTTCCTGTACTCAACTCTTTAACTTCCACATAACGTGGCCGCACAACCAACGCGTGGTCTTTAGACAACTTCCCAGGTACAGGGTCCAGGAGGCGGTTAATAGCATCCTCTGCCTGCTCTAGGTCCAAAGAAAAAATCTTCTTCGTACCTAAATAATGTACTTTAAAGATGGGGTCCCCATGAGACAAGCTGTCCGTGGGATCGCGTTTAAAGTGCCTGCGCAGTGCAGCCGGAGAGTTTTTTAGGGTCTGCATCAAATGGAAGGAGGCCAGAGACATACTGTGGAGGAAAGTGGATGAAAAGTAACCCTTATGGATAAGAGGGATACTCCGTCCCTTCTTCCAGTGATTCACTGGCTCGATCTGAAAGAAAGATTCATATAAAATTAGTCACACATGCTAGAATCTTCCAAAGAAATCATCATTTAATCATGCATTGATCTACAGAGGTTCCTTTCACTAGGACAAATCATCCAAATGTACAGGTTGGCGATTTCTGGCGAATTTAATAAACTTTTATCTGTGTGTTGCATAAGTCTGGAATAGTTAGCACGTCTACCTTAAAGGATGGATCGATTACCCTGGGTCCGTGGGCCATAATTTCATGTTTATGACATGCTACATGTGATGAAAATGACAATAAAGCCTGCTTGAATCCATGATTTGAGCTTTTGCTTGACAACAGGTTACACATTTCCTGACAAGTTGGTAGTCTTTAAAGATGTACATAATATTATATCATAGAACATGAGATAACTTAATAAGTATCAATGCATGACAATCCTCTTTCAACACAAATGCAAATCATGAGAGTCTCTCCAAACACAGGCAAGCTTGACACTATCCACTTGTCTGACTTAAATATGTGCACAATGGTTAGTTATTTAATCAAAAGACCAGCTGGCCGACTAAAAGCATTTACCAGTTTTGAGAAGCAAACCCACAAAACCCACAAAATTTATTAAACAAATACAAACACAGATCAATAACTGTGCACCAGCCAGCTAATTTGCAAGTATTGCAAATATTTACAGCTTCGAGCACTAAGCTACAGAATCATTAAGTAAGTAAAGCTTTAAAAATATCCATCTGGACCGAAGGCATTTCTTAGTCAGGCTACATCAACTCAGTCAAGTTAGAATCTAAGACAATTGTGTTACTGTGTGTCCACTTGTGAGAGTAATGGGGACACACTAACCCTGAGGAAAAGTGTGCAGTGGTTACAGTAACTACTTTGTTTTAAATTCCTGAATACATATGGCTGTAGTTTAACATAACAGTCTGCTAACTTCGGCACTGCAAACAATGTATGGCGTTTCCCCCCATTCTGATCTATTATTTTGGAATTCTTAAGGGCTTCAGATGTTGGCCAAAGACAGAACCACTTACTGCTAAAGCTATGAGAGCCATTGTTGAGTCAGTCATGAACAGGAAACAGCTTTAGTCCACATCCCCAGGGACCACAAATATTTCTTGTTAGTAAGACAATAGAAGGCCTGGTGAGGTAGATCACATCTAAGAAATACATGCATATAGTTCTAAAGATTTAATTTGCAGGGCAAAACTATGTGACCACGCAGCAGTCAGTCAGTCAGTAATGGAAGGCTGGTAGTCCATAAGGAGATACAGGTACACTAACACAACAGGTAAAAGAAGAAGGGGATGTATGAAGCCTTCAAATAAAGTAAGATGTATGCAATTAAATAACTAATTAAATAATCATCTTTAAGAAATCTTAAAGGTTTAAAATGCATATTTTAACGTTACATGTTTACTTATAAAGGCATTGTTTCATTAGTTTTTTTCTTTCCTTCGTGACGGTGGATATTGTTTTAGTTTAACTGCAGCTGGCGGTCCACAAAATTGACCTAAACTTATTTTATTTTTCGTTTAGGGGAAAAAAACGGTCACTAAAAAGAAAACGTTTACTGAAACACAATTTCAAAAAACACGTTTTCCTCAGTCGTCAGTAAAACTCCTCACCTCTCATGCGCTCCAACTCCGCAACAAACCGTTTTCCCAAAATGTCTGGACTAGTCGCTCCTCACGTTTTACAACCCGGTAGAGATGCGTTCACAGCATGGATATACTTCACTAAAAAGATTCCACGTTGGACAAAATCTAAGAAATAATGGTGTAAACCTGATGTGACTCGGAGACATGCGTTTCCTCGCTTCTCCACACTTTTCCTTCAGTGGAACTGTGTGAAAGCGCGTCCCCGCCGCCGTATTTGAGATCCACGTGCACCGCCTCTGACGACACAGCGCGCACAAGGCATCGGGGGGCGTGGCCAAGTTCAAAAGTCGCCTATAAGAACACTATCCATTGCCCTGCATTATCAGAACCTCAAGCTTGACTTAATGGGTTGAAAATATGTTCTTTATTTTGATCAATTGTTAAAAATGAAAAAGCAATTTTAAAAGTGTGTTGACTGCAAAAAATATTCAATCAACCCAGAGCCATATTCACCTTAATGTTCTTCTTGTTTAGGGTACTCTGCTGCTGGTCCAAGCCCTCAAATATCCCAGCTTGACTATTTTAATGCATGTACATATAATGAATTGTTATTGTACTGTAGGCCTCTACAGTTGATTCAAAACTCTGCAGCCTGACTTGTTTTCAACTAGCTTAAGAGAACTAATCTCTCACTATTGGCACCTTTTAGCTGCTTGCATTCAGGACAAGATGCTGACTCTGGCCTGCAGGACGATCTCTGGATCTGCCCCATTTTCCCTTTCGACTCGATCACTGCACTAGTGATGAATGTTGCATGGTGATTCAAACTCACCGTGGTGCTAATTCTCGCTCCATATTGTTCACCGCTGCTAAATGGTGAAACAATCTTCCCAACACTGTCTGTAAGGCTGAGTCACTTGGCATTTTTAAGAGACATCTCAAAGCACATCTCTTCCAAAGGCTTTTGCTATAAAAAAAATTTATAAAAACAAAAACCAGATCGGATACTACTCAAGTTTGATGATACTACAGTGTAGCTGGTTTCTCAACTACTGAATTGTGTTATTCTCTCGTTTGTATAATGGCTTTGGATATGTTGGCTAAACGTAATGTAAATGACCCAATAATAAACATTTGGATAATTTAATAAACATTAATAATAGAGTGTCACATGCTGGGACACAATAACAAGCACATGTCAGATGGGAAATAAAATCTGGGACTGGAGGTTTGAAATAAGAAGTCAAACAATGGCAAACTATTTACTCAGCTTTCTCTCTATGTATATAACATTTACAATTAAGGTATTCCTGTGTCATCCAATTGAATAGATAACATACAGTTATAGTTATATTTATCATATAAAGGTTAGTAAGGTAACATTCATAAAAAGATGTATAAGATGCATTTTATGAGAAATGTAGAAAACACTATGGACAGGCCAGCAATCGATCACAGGGGTGACATCTAGATACATTCACACCTAGGACACATTTAGCACCTCACCTCCAGTTAACTAAACCCAGATGGCATTGATCTATGGAAAAGAACCAGAGCATTTGGAACAAAAAACACACACAGACACAGATGAAAGGCACCAGTGGCAAAAATGTCCTTCCATTTAGGTGAAAAGTGAAGGACCCATGCTCACTGGGCAACCTAGTTAATTATTTGGTAAGTAAGTAAGAAAGTAAGTAAGTAGGTAGGTAGCTAGAAACTTCAATTATCCAAAAGGGAAATTTAGGCAATTTAGTAGTGTTAACAGGTAGTAAACAAAAAATTATAAATAGATTATGTATGAGTTTTATTTAGGGCGGCACAGTGGCTTAGTGGTTAGCATGTTTGCCTCTCAGCACTGGGTATTCCAGGTTTGAATTCTGATCTGAGTGAGTTTTCATGTTATCCCCTGTGTCCGGGTTTCAGATTCAAGGTAAATTGAGTGCTCTAAATTGCCTTGTATAGTCTGTGTGTGTGAGTGAGTGTGTGTCCAGTGACACATTGGTGCCCTGTCATGGGTGCATTTGCCAAGCGCCCAAGACGTTCTGCCCTGGAGGGGCATGGGGAACCCCCCAGCGACCCTAATAATTTGCCGTATTGTTTGGGCCCATGCACTTGTGTTGTTCTCCTTGTGTTGTATCCTTCTACATACAAAACATATCAATAGTCATTAATAATATACAGTATAAATACCTTGGCAAAACTGATAAAGTTAGTCCGACCTGCATGAATTTAGAGCCCTGAACAATTTTTCATAATAATATAAATAATTTTGTTCGTAGTTGTACTTTTTTGTGTATATTGTACAATTTTTGTTTTGTACCAAATGCACCAAAAATATGCACATGTAATAGTAAGATTTTTTTTAACAGTTTAAAAACAAAAACAAACAAACAGGTTTTTTTTTCTGTTACATCACTGTCATCTTTATCAGATTTGTCTTTTCACAAGTACACAAATATGCCTTGTTTCAAATCATAAAGTACAGGATATAAAAAAAAAACACACATGCACACACGTATTTCCATTTATTTTGCAGTGAATTATTAAAAACTTACGGTCTATATATTAAAATGTGAGTGTGTACCCAAGTTTTATTCACCTGTGCGTGTGCACACACACACACACACACACACACACACACACACACACAAAATTCAAAACTCAATGTGCATAAGCGTAATATTTTTTATTACATGCTCTATTACACCTTTTCAAATAACCACAAATTGCACTAACAATAATATCAAAATAACGACAGTAGTTGTCTATTAAATTAGGTGAGAAATTGAATGAGTTTGATGAATTCAGCATGTTAGGTAAGAGTTTCTTTCAGGGCGTTCTGAGAAAGCAGTAGAGGGAAACAGGCTAAACAGTACCATGTGTGTTGATGGAAGAAAGAACACAGAGCTTCTGTGTAATCAGTACACAGGACTTCAGTGCACACCCACCTTCCTACTTATAGTAGCACAGCAGTGCCATTATTGAGGTACAAATGACGCCACTTGCACCTCCTGCCCCTACTAGTACACTTTCATGCACACGTACACTGAGAAATGCAAAACCACACCAAATATAACAAGGTTTTTCTGGCACTTTCTGGAGCTGGAGGATGCCTGGGTTTTTGTGGGCGGTACAGCAATAGACAGTAGGAATGGGTGGGACTGAACATGTGCAGACAGACTTAATCACTAACACACACACACACACACACACACACACACACACACACACACACACAGTCACGGAGGAGGTAAATCGGTGCCCCCTGCATCCTAACTATGCTTCAAACCGAGATTCTGGTGCTTGGAATTAAAACGCACCTTCCGTGAACTGAAGATATTATTCTATCCATTATGGAGCAAACAAGTCCCAGGGTCTGGGACCGATCCACAGCGTTGGTGTTTGTTATACATTATGTATGCAACAAGAAAGGTGCTTTAAGAAGTTGCTGGATAATGTACATTTTATAGGAAATAGGGATTATGGTTTATGACTGAACCATGTTTCTCTAGGTGTGTGTTCTGTGACAGTAATGCATGATAAAAAGATAAGATGGAGAGAGCAATACCCCCTGACCCTGTTGCTCCACTGCACACACATCATATATTGTAGACGGGCGTCGTCTGGCAGTCTGGAATCGGGAGAAGTGAACGACCGGAGGGTGTTTAGAGTCGAAGATAAACTCAACACCATCAGCATGATGGATTACTGAGTACAGGGCATCGAGAAACTGATGCACACCCACACACATAAGGAAGTGTGTGTAGTGACAATATTTGATGAGTTTGACCTGATAACACAAACATGCAAGGGTTAAAATTGGTTTTGTGAGTGTGTGTGTGTGTGTGTGTGTGTGTGTGTGTGTGTGTGTGTGTGTGTGTGTGTGTGTGTGTGTGTGTGTGTGTGTGTCTTGTCCTCAGGGTAGCCAGAACCCAGTTCAGTTTCAGTTCTCCTTTGTTCACGTTTTAAATATTTTAAGATTCTCCATGTCCTTTATATCTGACACTGTATACATTTTAAGGTAAACCTCAATATAAAGAGCTGGCATCACTAAATCGATATTATCACAGGGTCAAACTTGTAGAATTAGTTGTTCATTTAACAATTGTTTGTCATATTTATGAATATAAATGACTAAATAGCCAATGGGATGGGATGCCCATGACAAAACCCCACTCAATTTATTCCCTGATGAAGCCCCACCCCTTTTTGTTTCCTAACATGGCTTCACATGAAACAACAAATCCTTCGATATTGTACAAATTGCTGCATCAGTCGGAAAAATGTCACCAAACCGTAGCTCTCGAACTTCAAAACATGGCTGTAAGCCGTCGTTTGCCAACATTGGGATATTTTCGGAGATGTGCGTAACAGAAGCGTAATTATACAATCTGCTCAACTATACGCTGGCTACATGAATACTTCCGGAGTTTATTTATGGTGGCGAAGAAGAAAAAAAACCGGCAAAGTTATACTGGGGAACGACGCAATTATGCGGCGTATGCTACGCTGTGGGATGACCAGTATTTATTTATTGTGCAAACTTCCTATTATTAGGATCTTAGGATGCTGGTGCCTGTTAATAACAATGTTAAATTAAATTTGGTAAAAACTGAGTTACTTATAATTCCAGCCAAACTCTCAATTCATCATGAATTGACCTTCCAAATTAACGGCTCCACAATCTCTCTCTAACTCATCCGTAATCTTGGTTTCGCTATTGACAATCATCTTAAACTTTCAGATCAGGTCACGAAAACTCTCTGTTCCTGCAGATTCATTCTGTAGACCATCAGGAAGATCAGAGCTTTCCTAACAGAACAGGCTACTCAGATGCCGTTCCAGGCCCTCATCCCATCCCGGCTCCACTATTGTAACACTCTGCTTGCCGTCTCCCAACTTCAACAATCGGGTCTCTACAATTGGTTTAAAACTCGTGTTCAGCCAGCCAAAGCGAACTCATGTCCCTCCATTCCTCCTCTCTCTCCATTGGCTTCCTGTAGCTGCTGCATTCAGTACAA
>JAOUQT010229468.1:0-17493 GCA_025769995.1 Xyliphius kryptos | reverse complement strand
TTTATACGGCGCCCGGGGAGCAATTGGGGTTAGGTGCCTTGCTCAAGGGCACTTCAGCCATAGTACTTGGTGGGACTATGAATCGAACCGGCGACCTTTAGGTTACAAGGCTGGTTCCCTAACCACAAGCCTACAACTGCCAGGAACATTAAAGGAATTGTTTTATGTGAAGAGGTGACCTGAGGGGCAGTGGGGCTCCGACAGGGAAAAAAGGGGATGGGGTTTATGTATAGGTAATATAGATATTTGTATTTTTGTGGAAGAAAATAATTTGCCCAGCGATGGATTGGCGCCCTGTGCTGGGTGTATCTGTCCAGTGCACGAGACGTTCTCCCCTGGATGGACATGGGATACCCCACCGCGACCCTAGGAGAGGAATAAGCGGAAGATAATGAATGAATGAATATCTATGAATGGCAAAATATTCTAAACGAAAGTAAAGAGTTTGATATCTACTAATCTAGCCAGGTCAACCATCAAAAATCACTTCAAGAAGTAAGACATGTCATAGCCACCGAGGATCCAGGGTAACTGTCTGCTCATTTTAGCTACGGTGTAAGAATACACCATTAAGAAAACACTAAACAACAATAATAATCTTGGTAATGACGTTTGTAAAGTTGTTTCTCTACAAGAAAAAATATATCCTCCAATCTACAGATTTCTAAAGATCCAGATCAAGCTCCAGATTACTCTAAATTTACCTTAATAAATTTATTAAGCATGGTGACGATAGTATCCTCATGGCTGAGGCTGCGGCCTCTGGGCCAGAATATCTTGCGACATCCAAATAATAATGAATCTGTGAGGATGGATAGGTATATTTATAATTTTCCTGAATTTTTATATTTTGAAATGTAATTGTAACTTCAACTGACTCATTTGTTTTTCTCTGAAACACAATCATTTCGATTTTCAATGCACGTCAAAGACTTAACCTTTATATTCCACACATAGATTAAACTGATTTGGTTTGAACGGTAACTCAGTGTGGTCACAAGTCAACGAGGGTTTTGAAATCTGACTTTAAGAGAGAACACAGGGCAGATAAACTGTGGCGGCATGATAAGGGAGGTAGAATTCTAAGCAGAGGTGATGAGATGTGGATCATGTGGAGCAGAAGTGTATCTACGCTGTGCGTTTGAACTAACCAGCCTGCTAATTGGAACAGCATTGCAGGCACCAGGGAGTGATCTGGATCTCGTTCATCTTTCTTTATTGAATTTGACTCCTTGGACAGGCCACACCTTTGCCCATCCCCATTTCCATTCTCGCTCTTTTTCGGCATGGCTGTAATTCATCTTCCTCCTTTTTTTCCTAATGTGTTGCCCATCTGGGGGCCCTGAGTGCCCCCTTCAGACCAGCTTCAGAGAAATGCCTCCTATCCAGACAACCTAGGATGACATGCCATCTCTTCACGCCTCTCACCTTGGACTTGAAAGCGCCATTAGATTAACTTTCAAGAAGCCGCATGGCCAGTCTTTGACCGTGCACTTTGTAATTCAAACAAACCTTTGAGCTGGTCCTAGGTGTTAGAGATGAGAGGCAAGTGGTAAACTGATAAATACACAGCGGCGTGGCTTGTCACTGATTACAGAGACTACGGAGAGGCCAGTGTCATGAATGCAAACTACAAAATCAGTCACTAAACCTATCTGAAAGGTGGTCATAATCAACTTCATAAACATCATGACTACTTTGCATGTGTATTATGTGGGCAAGGGATAGGCTCCAGCACCTCATGCCCATAATTAATATAAAAGGCTTGGAAAATAAGTGTCTGTGTATTTTATTATTAATACATTTTGTCTGCACTTGTACTTTTTTGATGAATACAAATATTATGAACTATGAAGCTAATGCTTTTATTGTTTTCTATCTATGAAAATATCTATGAAAAAAAAAAGTTTGTTACAGAATCGTTTCACATTTTATAGCTGATCACTCGAACCGTCTGTTTGGACAGAACTTCTGAGCAGCACAGCTGCTATTTGGACTGACATTAGAAGAATACAGTCTCCATCCCCCACTCTCAGAATTTTACTGATCCTCATTCAGAAACACGCCGCTGACCCTTCACATCAGCGGAAAACACTTACTCCCATGGACGGCACGTCCAATCCGACCACACCTCAAACTGCTCCCCACGTTCCGGCTCTGTGTTCACATGTGAGAGTAACACAGTGACCTACTGGACATCAGTGCTGGCAGGAAATCCACTGATTGTGACTCCCGTCAACTATGCCTCTTTATATGGTCACCTTCCTGAAGACGTGATTACGAATCAGTGTGAGAAACACTTTAATGTATTACAAACGTGGATTTGTGATTTGTTATGTTCAGAACGGATCTACTTTAGAGCTAATGGGCAAAAATAGTCTGACTGTAATCTCGCTTAACTTTTACAGTTAGCACTGAGTCAGAATTTGTAAAACAATGCTTTTATGAGCTGTGGATAGCAAAGAAAGAGCCAAGTGCAAATGAGAGACCTGTTACTCACTCTTAATCATGGTTTTTAGGTGAAGGATTCCTACATTTAAAAATCAGCCCATTAAACCTGTTCATCGGTGCTTCACCTGAACCTCAGATACACACACTCCATACAATAGCAGTGAAACCTTTAACTATATCATCCATCCATCCATCCATCCATCCATTATCTTCCACTTTATTCCTGTATGAGGGTCGCGGTGGGTTCCCAAGCGCTCATCCAAGGGAGAATGTTTCGGGCGCTGGCTGATACACCCAGGACAGGGTGCCAATCCATCGCTGGGCACACACTCACACACACACACACACACACACACTATAAGGGGCATTCAATTCACTTTGAATCCATGTTTTTGGGCTGTGGGAGGAAACCGGAGAAACCAGAGAAAACCCACTCGGACATGGAGAGAACATGGAAACTCCACCCAGATTGGGATTCCAACCTGGATCCACAGTGCTGAGAGGTGAACGTGCTAACCACCAAGCCACTGTGCCACCCCAATAAGTCCTAAGCCTCTAGTGTGGAGTTTCTTTTTTCAGATAAAATCCATGTTAAGTCAGGTAAACTTACTGCCACTAGGTGTACATTAATGTGCTTACTGAGTACCATTGCAGTGGACAGGTAAACTCTTTACAGATAATGAGTGCTGGGATAGGCTTTAGTATACACACTATGCTCATTCAATAAGGATAGCTTGTGCATGCATGCCCAAGCAGAAAGTTTTTTCTTGCCACTGTTGCTTCGGCTTGCTCTTTAGGGGTTGAGGCTGGGACCTGGGATTTGAACCCCCAACCCTTTAGATTGCCAGTCCAACACCCTAACCACTGAGCTACCACACTCTTTATAAAAAGTTGACTGACCCTTGATGCCAAGTTTAATGATTCCTCACCCTATTTTACTTTTAAATATCAGGCAAATCTGGGTGGCGTTTTCATGTTCTCCGTGTGGGTTTCCACCACGTTCTCCAGTTTCCTCCCACAATCCAAAAACAAGGTAAATTGATTACTCTAAATTGCCCCATGTAGTCTGTGTGTCTGTGCCGGCATGTGTGCAGTGACATATTGGCACTCTGTCTTGGGTGTATTTGCCCAGCGCCTGAAACTTTTTTCCCTGGGATTAAGAGAATGAAGGAGAATGATTGAATGAACTTTTTACAATAGTACATTGTGTTTTAAGTCTAAATATAAATTAAGGTTTGAACATCCAAATACATCAAATAATTTATACAATCTTCATGAGTTGTTATAAAATGAGAAGGCATTTAAAGCAACGTATGAATGAAGAATTTCCTGAGTCGCAGTCCCAGTTGTGAGTGGAAGCGCACTGGAGGAGAAGTGCTTGTGAATGGAGCGCGCTAATTGGCAGAGGAAGGGAGGGATTGCGCTCCTTCACTGAGCGCTCTTTATCCTTCTGCTCCCAAAAGACGCGCCTCGCCACCAGGTACCCTCACACGCACAGAACCGAGCAGTGCGCTCTCAGCCAGCCGGACCCTCACTCACAGCACGGTAAGAACTCCGATTTATCAGATTTTGTTCTTAGAGTTGATGGTTGGGGCAGTTTGTTCAGATGGAACACAAGCGCGTTCAAGGAGCTGGAACCAGAAAGTTTGACGGCAGGAAAAAAAGTGCTTTGCTTCTGATGAAAACTCCGAACTACATCCCAGTTCAAACTAAAGTTGTGGCGACTTTTATTCAAGCAAAACTCTATTTTTTCCTCTCAGCAAAATCCATAAGGCAGCTGTAGCTTTTGAAAGCATTTTGTCCAGTTTTGACACCTTCCCTGTCATGAATGGAATAAGTTGTTGGAACAGTTACAGGAGCTCTGTGTTGTGTCTCTATAATTGAAAAGGCAGTTTAATATTTAACTACAAATGAGATTTAAGGAGCAAGACATATTATTTCATAAGTATCTCTCCTGGGCTGATGGTAACTACTGACTTTTATCCTACTATAAGGAAATCCATTTTATTTAATCATCTTGGACATTAAGATTTAAATGTATCAGTATGTCCAAGAAGAAAATATTAAAAAAAAAAAAACATGATGGCATAGTTGATACTCTGTAAACACATAAAGAGAAATAAGTTAGACAAATCACAAGTGTGGCATTATGAGTGAACAGGCAACCTCAGGACGACCCACAAACTAATGTCACCTTGAAATTTGCCTGAGAGGAACAGAAGTTGACCTGGTAAGGTAAAGCCCTTTGTCCAGTTTTAACAGCCCTTGCAGATTTCTCTGTCAGGAATGGAATACATTGTTGGAACAGTTACAGGAGCTCTGTGCCCTGACAACCATCAGGTTTTTCTCAGTATAATGTAAAGGTTTTTTTTTATATTTAATATACAGAGAAATGGGATTTAGCAAGCAAAATATATTACACAAATTATTTATGTATTTTTTTTTAAGAAATAATGACCTCATTCTGCCCTGAATGTGTTAATGTAGTATTTAAAATACTATTTACATACTGTAATTAAAAATGCTTATTAGATTTACTTTATGGCCCCATGCACCTGTTTACTGAACAAAATGTCCTAGTAATGCATCTTGCAGTTTGCAGTAGGCTTAGTGGTTAGTGTGTTCACCTTTCAGCCCAGGGGCTTCCTGGTTCGAATCCCAATCTGGGAGCAGTTTCCATGTCCTCCCTGTGTTCATGTGGATTTTCTCCGGTTTCCTCCCACAGACCCCAAACTTGGATTCAAGGTCAATTGAATGCTCTTAATTGCCCCATATAGTGTGTGTGTGGCTGTAAGAGGTATGTATGAGTAAGTGTGCCCAGCGATAGATTGTATCTTCCCAGCTCCTGTTGCATCTTGCACAGTTTGCAGAAGTAATTAAGTATAATTTACAGCATCTATTTGTGTTATTCTCAGACTTATTTTGTTTTAAAATGCAATTCTGTGTTGTTTTTTACCTTCACACTCAACAGTTAGTTTTTTTAGTTCTGACTTAACCAATGACAATCTGTAGAATGAAAATAGCTGCTGATTTTCAGACCACCATTCATATAAGAAGTTCTACATAAATCCATTTTGTAATCTTCTGACTTTGACATTCTTGAAATTAAAATATCTTAGTCTCTCCAAGAAGAAATTATGAAAAATAAGGGTTGTTACTCAAAAGAAATAGAAAATAAATGAATAAAAATTTGTAACACAAATCCATAAGTGTGGCATTATGAGTAAACAGGCAACCTTGGGATGACCTGCAAACTAATGTCACCTTGAAATTTGTCTGAGAGTAACATAGGTAGACCCGATAAGCAGTTCAAGATGTTATGCACACACTTTGGGTGATTCTTCAGCCTCTTGTCTGCCTGTCAGTATGTGTGCATCCCAACCTCCCTCTGAAAACAGAACCCTCACAGCTGGGGTCCGGCCCTTTCGGCTAATGCCTTAACCAGTAAACAGTGATAAAGAGATGGCAAGAGATGTGGGGAGGGAGGGAACTAAGAAGGGGGCTGGATATACTAGAGGCAATTCTTGCTCAGGTATTAAACTTTGTAGGCTCTCTTGGGACAACCCCGCATTACCTAATGACAGTTAAGGGGCTAAAGAGTGCGAGGAAGTGATTTAACACTGTGGAGAACAATCGACTTTTATGTATAAATCTGTAAAATGGTTTGTATTTAATAATCAACATGTAACAATGGTATCAAAAGGTTAGTAAAATAATACAGGCATTTTTTCTAACACCTCACCAGCTGAGGATGTGTAACCTCCCTTCATCTGATTGACAGGTGATTACAAATCCAGGTTAGCAGTGTCTCTGATGCAGCCTTGTAGCTCACATAAACAGTGACTGATTGATGAGCAGTGACATGTCTACAGACCTTGTGGCTGTGTTTAGCCTGACAGCGGATGTCTGAACACTATCCTAGACTGAAAACCCAAAGTCTAGACAACACACATTTGCTTAAATATGCATTAGATGAGTTAATGTGTGCATTAAACAATGCACTTTTTGTTTATTCCACTGTCTCACTGATGTATATGGACATGGACAGACGTTGCCTTTGCTTAACATAATTGTAAAGTGACAGTGTTGTGTGCAATATGTGTAATATAGCGAAATATTATGGCAATAAATATATTTAAACACATATATAGTGTATAAGTACCCAACTGCCCAGCATATTGTATCCTTCTGAACATTTTGTTGAACATTGAATAAATCATTTTAATCCATAATCCATTATAATAAGTCTTTATCTTTGATTTTTGCTCCAAATTATCAATAACTGTTAGATATTGTCTAACACGTCTTGTTATTTGTAAGAACTCGTTTAAATTGTACTTTGTGTATATCTTGCAGAATTTAAAGAGTGATATTTTGGCCGTCGTTTCAGGGCCGCAGCACCGTTTCCCAGTCCATCATGAGTTACTATATGGATCCGATTTCGTCCTACCAGCTCCATCACCCGGCTGACCATCTGGGTGCGATGGTAAGACACACACGTCATAAATCACCTTGCTTTGACCCGAGCTGCCCGTAGCGGGAGGCACATGTGTGGAAGTGTGTTAATGTACACCTCTGAGTTTATTTTATTATCCGGTTAGAATGGCAGCTGCTGGTTACATGAAGTATAGGCAGATTTTTTTAAATTGATTTTTACATTTTTGACATTATTTAAATTAAATAGTGGTATTTATGAAGCATAACCCTGTTATAATAAAAATGGATTACACATATAGTTTTGGGTTTTAAACAGCTGACATATATATGGAGCTCTGATGACCTCCCTTCCACTTTGGCAAACCATCATTTTTGAGTTCTAATTTCTGCAACACACTTTACCCTGAAGATCTTACTGACGAGTTTCTTTAACTAAATCTTATTCTATCTCACTAGCCGACCCGCAGTGTAGCACCACACGCCGCATTATTGAGCCCTTCCCCAGTATAACGTTGCCAGTCGTATTTCTGCCTCACCACCATAAACTAAGTATGTAAGTATTCATGAAGTCTGTGTATTGTTGAGCAGACTGTATAATTATGCTTTCGTGCCTAAGAACAACAGCTAGCACGTCTCTGAAGGTATCCCAATGTTGCCAACCAAAGGTTACAGACATGTTGCCAAGTTAGAGAGTTTTGTCGATGAGATTTTTCCAGAACCAACTAATAGAAGCAACCAGTTACCTGATGCAGGAATCTGTAGAACATTGATAGAATTGTTTTGTGGGGTTGGGGCTCCATAGTGCTTATCCCATGGTTTGGCAGGGAAAATAAGGGACTTCATCATGTGCGTCCATTTGTTTGGGGATTTACAGGGGCTTGACAATGAAACTGAAACCCTTGTCATTTTAGTGTGGGAGGTTTCATGGCCAAATTGGAGCAGCCCGGTGGCCAATCCTCACATTGCACCAATGAGAGCAGAGTGTGAAGGTTCAGTTAACAGGATAAGAGCACAGTTTTGCTCCAAATATCACAATGCACACAACATTCTGGGTGCAGAGTTCCAAAGATTGCTTTGATGAACATGAAAGTGAAGTTGAACATCTCCCAAGACCTGCACACTCACCAGATCTAAATAGTGTCACATAGTGACCCGGCCACTATCCTGCAAGAAGAACATCTTAAAATCCCTCTGACCACTGTGCAGGACTTGTAGATGTCATTCTCAAGACGTATTGGCCGCAAAAGGAGGCGCTACACCATACTAATCAATTATTGGGGTTTAAAACCAGGTGTTTCAGATTCATTGTCCAACCTCTGTAGGTATTAATTTATATAGATACAATGATGGTATGTAAGTTTAATGCTGAACTACAATCAGAATTCAAAAAAAGTCAGAAGAAAAGAAGACAAAAGACAAGGAAAAAGTAAAGTCCGAGAAAAGATCATGATGTGTGACCAAAAGTTGAAATAAAAGACAAAGAGCCTCAAAGCCGAGGAAAACCCGAATAAAAAGAAACAAAGGGAATTGAAATGCGATTTTGGTTAAAGCTTTGCTTCTGAATCTCAGGGTCAGCAGGATCAAAGCTGTTTATGAGCTCTTGATCACAGAGTCTATGTTTGCATGAAAAAATGTAAGACGGGCTTAATGGGACGGTTTGTGATAAAGATGCAGGCAGTACATTCTGTCATCAGTATTCAGAACCTTGACTCGAGGAGGCGCTGGACCCGGAGCAGGTCACATGCTAATCTGCGCCTGACTCGCCCTGTGAATACAGGGTGCAAATACTCGGTTAATGTGCTCAAACTTGCCGTGTGCCTTTTGAAATTGAGATGAGACTTTGGCACGGTCAGAGGCTACACTGTGGGTGCCCGCCATCGGCTTCATGAATTTACATGCGGCGAAGAAGAAAAGGAATGCTTTGAAAGCTCCCGTTTGTCTTTTAGAGGACAAATACAGGGTGAAAGAAATAGAGTACGGGTTGGCTCCCTCGTACGGCTCCCAAAATAACAAAGCCCATTCAAACAGAATGCTTTAATACACTTTGTTGTGTTTAATCTATGACAGACATATATTTACATAAAGTACCTGTGCTAAGTTTTAGTTTTTAAGTCACTATGTAACCTTGTAAATCAGAAGCTAATCACATGCTGACCTTTTATCATCCATATGATAATACATGATCACTGCCAGGCACAATAAATAATAAAAAGTCACTTTTTATTTTTTATCTATTTTGGCCGTTATGGCAAAACTAAATGCATTTATTCCTTCATTTATTTGAATGAGGCTTCCAGGACAAGACACTGGAGCCAAACCAAATACTCATTAAGCAAAATGTTCAAGTTCATTTATTTATATAGCACTTTATACAATAAAGTTCAAACAGGCCATGGATTATTCCACAGAATTAAATTACAAACATGATTAACAATATTAACAGCGATGGATTGGCGCCCTGTCCTGGGTGTGTCTGCCCAGCGCCTGGGACGTTATCCCCTGGGTGGGCATGGAGAATCCCCCCACGACCCATATAAAGGAATTAGCGGAAGATAATGAATGAAGGAATGAATTACCAATAATAAGATGAGAAAACCCCCCTGACAGGTCGCCAGTCTGTCGCAGGGTAGACACACAATCACACACATTCAAGTTGATATTTCTGTCTTTGAACTGTGGAACCAAACTGGAACTTCATCTAGAGAACTCACTGTCATGTCAAGAAGAGAACATGTAAACTACACAGCAGAAAACTGGAAATCAGTAGCAGGGATTTCTCGCTATATTTGTGGAGCCACTAGTAGTTGTGTCAACTAATGTTTCTGAAGCACAGAGATGGAGGGGCAAAAACATCTAAGGATGAGGTACATCGTTTTCTAAGATGCTGTTTATCATGACTTCATTTAATCATTCATTTATTATCTTCTGCTTAATCCTCTACGAGGGTTGCAGGGGGCTCCCCATGCCCATCCAGGAGAGAACGTTCGGGCGCTGGCAGATACACCCAGGACAGGGTGCCAATCGCTGGACACACCCTCACACACACTATATGGGGCACTTTAGAGCATTCAATTAGTTTTGAATTCATGTTTTTGGACTGTGGGAGGAAACCGGAGAACCCGGAGGAAACCCAGATGGACAAGGGGAGGACATGGATACTCCCCCCAGCACTGAAAGGCAAACGTACTAAACACTAAGCCACCATGCGGCCCTTATCATAAATATAAAATATCTGAGCTATAACTTTGTTGAATATGGGATGGCAAAGAGACGCGACATCAGAATGGAACAGCATCAAAAAGCATCTGCAATTTTTTTTTAAAAATAAAATAGAAACATTTAAGGTTCTTGAAGAATCAGTGATTTGTAAAACCAGAGACTGTTACAAAGGAAGACTGTATGAACGTCTCTCCAGCGTGGTTGTCATGACCCTATATTATTATATTATGAGATATAATTTCTAATGAATGGTTAGCTTTGTGACATAATCCACATTTAACGCACTTGTTAAAATAGAAATGGGAGCTCTATGTTGGTTATAAAGAAAGCAAGCAGCTTGACATGTTGGTCAGATTGCTGACAATTTTTAAACATGTTGACTCCCCTTTCGCCTGATCAGATCAAGCGCACTGACTCTGCTTCTTTCTTATCAACATCCTGTCGCCAAGCTGTAGAGATGGAGGGGAGACAGCGATGCCCTTTCTGACTTCGGCAAGCCACCCTATATCCAATAAATCCTCTCAGCCTTCTATTGCGATCCTCCCATGTTCTTCTCGGGTTTAGCAAAGTCTCCCTCAGACCATTTATCTTCACTTTGCCTGACTTCAGCATCTCAGTCATGAGCACGGCTTCATAAAGCTACTGCCAGGACTGATAACACTTCAACAGCAGGCCTTATCAGATAGACAGTCGTTCAGGCAGTCTACGCCTCACTCCGGCTCACTTATCATGACTCGAGCTCAGTTAACACAACTCCCTCCTCGGAGATGACGTACAACACGAGAGAGGACAGGGAAATGTGAAAGAAGACGAGATGAATGGAAAAAGACTTTAATGGTCTTTCATTCTCTTTGGACACTGTGTTTTATTTCAAACACATTGAGATCCAGGCAGCATTAAAAAAAGGCCATGCAGAGCAGACAGATTTACATCTGGGCTGAGCTTATGGAGACGCAGCAGCAGGGGTGCTCTAATTTATACATGCTGCAGACACTTTAAGCTGAAAGCTCTCAGTAAACAGGGGGCACCATAAAGAACCTGAAGCATTTGTTTGCCACCAGTGACCACGAGTTGTGTTTGCCAAATTACAGCTTCCTTTAGTTTCAGACTGTCGCAGGTCTTCACTGGTACTGTGCTAATGTTTTGGGTACAATGATCAAAATCCAAAGTTAAGCAACAGAGGTGATATAATCAATTCGCCGACATTGTCCTCACTGGACACTTTATCGCTTTTACATTGTATATATGACAAGCGGCTGCTAGATTTTTATATTTTCTATGCTGTGATATTTTTATACGCTGCTTTATTTTATATTTAAACCTAATATTTAAAAAAAATGGGTCGTTGAACTACAGTTTCATTTGATTTCATGTACCCCATGTAATGCAAATTATTATATAGTCTCTTACCTTTCTTTAAATACGTGCACACAGACCATCAGCGAAACCTTCTACAGGTGTGTGAATTACCTTACCCATGCCCTTGCTTCCGCCTCTCCTCCCAAACAGCATTATATTGTCCACACGGCTGCCTCAAAACACTTTATGGACAGCTTTTTAGCCAAACAGTATGGGGAGTCTAGATGGTAAGTTAATGTAAGCACAAGGCCAGCCCCTCGTTACAACTGATGACATGATGAGTTAATCACCGTCCTAAAACCTCATCCGAAACAATCTGAGCTGCTTGTTACACAAATTTGCACAGGTCACATTAAAGTTTGTTTATGTTGTGATACACAGCGTAGCTGTACATTAAGATTTGGCTTTTTATTTCGTATCCAGCAGATCTAGGTTTTTGCAGCGGGAATTTCCCAGCAAGCCGTATTCAGATCTTCGATCTCCTGTCTTCTATCAATCTCTTTTATCTCTGCTGAATTTCTCCATAACCAGTGGAGTCAGCAGAGAGCCGTGCTCATCTGCTCGCTCTCTCGCTCTCTCTCTTCTCTGTTACTCTCTTTGACTTCCCCGTTTTCTGGACTGACGTCAGTACCCTGTTGAGATCAAAGAAAATGCAGCTCAAATGCGCAAGTTCAACAAAAATCGAAGCTTTTTAAGACCACGTAGGGGATTTCAGAAGTAAAACAGGGTTTTTACATGTGGCTGTTTTACTGTTTACATATTTGTGAATGAATTCCCCAAACAGGCTGAATCCTTCACCAACACTACAGATATTTTCATTGCAGTTGCACATTTGCACTTTTTGCACATTCAGCTGTTGGTGAAATCCAAAGTTTGCTTTTTTTTGCTCTCTTTCAGAGACAGACAGGTGGAGTCGTGGTGTCTATGGTAACACCCACTCATCCTCCTGGACCATGTGCCCCCCAACATGCACCCCTGGTTAGAAGTTCTTTCATCCACAACATCACGCTGCAAGAGGTGCCTAATGGACCTGAGTTCAGCGCCAATGGTAAGACTGCAGGATTGGAAGGAGAGATGGATGAATCGAGTGCGGAACTCATACAGATGAGCCGATCAAACCTGTATCTCCTTTCTCTGTTGTCTAAAAGTCTAAATTTCTTTCACATTCTTTAGAAGGTCAAAGTGAATGCTACCTGGGGCTGCATCATTATGCAGCACTGCTGCCACGTGATTGGTTGATTAAGATGTGGTGTGTAGTAACATTATGTTTAAATAAGAACTCATTATCTTTGCTGAAAACATAAAACAGCAAAATAGTAATCTTTTTTAGTCGGACAATAAAATAAAATACGGATTAAAGGTGATATTTTTTAAAAGGTAAAATTTGTCTATATGTTTACAGTATATTTACCTAAATGACATGACGACGGGTGAAAAACATTTACAGGCGACAGGATGCCTTAGCAACTGTGAGCATGTAAACTGTGACCCAAAACAAAGTTAAGTAATTATGTGGTTGCTGGTTGAAGGAGCATCAGTGACACGTTACTTTGAGTACTGAACACTTTAACCTAGGAAGCATGCATGTGTGTGTGTGTGTGTGTGTGTGTGTGTGTAGAGCAGATTTACTGCAGACATTCAAAAACCTCAGTAAAGAGAACCTGGAAATCACTCTCCTGAAAGTCCCTCATTTTTGAATTTTGCATGTTCTCCCAGTGTTTTCGTCATGCATCATGCTGTCAAATGGCTGATAGGATTTTGCCCCGGGTGTAAATGTGAGTTTGTGTATCTGGGTTGCTGACCTGGTTGTGCTGAGCCTGAATAGTTTACTTTTTTGACCTTCATTCTTTTGTTTTTTCAAAAATGTCTTAAAGTTACTAATCTTTTGTTGTTTTTTCTTTTTTTTAAGTGTTTAATATTTAATGTGCAAGAAACTCAACTTACAAGGTCATGTGACCTGCTGCATAGCTGATATTCATGTTTACTATGAGCTCATTCATGTCATTATGAAGAATAGAGCTGTAGATTGTTCGTATCAAACAGAGGCTGTTGTGTTTGGGTGTATGAAATAAGTGGGCGTGCAAAACATGAAAAACTAAAAAAAAGCCTGGACATGTAGTCACTTTACACAATTAGAAACACATATGCATGCATGCTCAAATGCATACACACACACACACACACACACACACACACACACACACACACACACGTCTTTTGAATTAGAGACATGACCGCATCTGGAAAAGGCATCACTCTGGGGTCAATGTCCGTGTCATCCCCCAGAGAACAGTGCTCTTTCTGCTACATTTGTGTGTGTATGTGTGTATAGAAGAGGGTGTGTGTTTCCAAAAGTGTGCAGTGAGACTAGGGGTTACCACATACCCATTTTTTCAGTTCAGTCTGTCACTTATTTAAAATAGGAACATTCCTTTCAGTGCATTGCCTCTCTTTGACTTCACCCTCCTCGCTTTTCACATTGATATACGGCAGAGACACTGACACATGCCATGTTACTAAGTGAGTGTCTGTGTGTGTGCTGGGGGGTTGTGTTTCGGGCACTAGTCCTCCTCCATCACCTCCCGGGCGGGATGCAAGGGCACAGGGGTACAACATCAGCCGTACTTTTCCCAAGCCTCAGGCCCCTAAGGGACCATGAGGGGGATGATGGGATTTGCTGAAGTTTGTTGCTGGATACACACACACACACACACACACACATACACACTCCAACACTGACAGCGCACGGACACAAATAATATAGCATGGAAAAACTTTCATCCCAAATGCGTGAGAGTTCTGCTTTTTAACACAAAGAGATTTCTGCTCTCACTGAACACAGAGCCAGAATTTTCCTACGATTCTGATTCTGCTCTTAATAGATTGAATACTTTTTAAAAAGGCCTGAGATAATTACAGTTATCTTGCAATAAGTCAAGGGTTAGCGATTTAATAATAATAATAATAATAATAATAATAATAATAAAAATAATAATAAAATGCATTTTATTTCAAGGCGCCTTTCTCGCACCCAAGGACACCGTACAATAATAAAACAATGAAAGTACAAATAGAAGGCATACAATAAGGATAAAATAGATAAAATGTAGAATATTTCAGATTGAACAGATGGGTTTTATGACGTGGGGCAGAGCGGCTTAAAGCCCCCCATAGTGGCAAGATGTGCAGAGGGTTCAGTTAGATGGATAGAAGCAGTGGATTTGCATCTGTGTAGATTGTGATTAGAGTATTTGCGCTGATATTTAAATACAGTTTGGAGAAACAGCCAAGATAAGTTGACCATTGAGTGTAAAGTGTTGTGGTGTAGACTGCAATGTGTCCATGAGAAGTGTGTTTTTGTTTGGTGGAGTCTCACAGCTTCTGGTATGAAGCTGTTCCTCAGTCTGCTTGTCCTACACTGTGCCACAAAAAACAGTCTGCATCTGAAGGTGTAGATGTCCATGTTGGTGGGGAGGCTGACTCCCAACAGTCAACAAGTTAATGACAGGAAAGGCACACCAATACACAAGTGAACCAAGGGGCAAATTATTTATTTTTTAGACTTTGGAAAGAATCTGAAGGACAGTGAAGCCATGGAGGTGCTGTATCAACCATGTGTTCCGTCCCAACGAGCAAGTTGGGATACTTGTAAGTCGTTTTGTAAAAAAGCCTCTGCAAAATGACCAAATGTAAATGTAATGTAAATGTAACATGCAAAATCTATACTTACCGAGTAAATTTAACTCAGAATCTAAACGATTTTAAAACTCCATGCCATCCCTGTAACAGAAATGTCACAGTTGATTAACTCTATGTATAGAGTTGTATAGCGCGCTCTATTCAGTCATTGGCTTTCAGTATTTTCAGTATCAGGTCTGTGATCTAAAGACACCGTTGTCAGTTAAATCTGCAAATAGCAGACGACACGCAGCTTAGTAAAGCCAGAATTATTAAATGAATGGATTTAAATGTTGATGTAAAACAAGAAACCTCAAAACAGGTTCACGTGCTTTTAGCCAGACCACCAAAACCAAAAACCGTTGGCTCACTGCTGGAGCTGTTAGTCAAACTGAAACAGCGTGACCTTGGTTATCACAAAGCAACTGTGGCAGAGACCAGCAGCACACGCGGCCTGCTGGAGGCCTAACACACGATTAAACTGTAACTCATTTGGTAATGACTCAGGTTCATGAACGTTACAGAATTTTATTTAGAACTTATTCCTAAACTGTTTGACGGCTGAGATGTGGGCTGCAGGTAAAACATAAGTAGTCTTAGATTATCTCTAACATGGTTAGACTGGTTTAGCCTGGTTAACTACATACAGGCTTCGTCTCAGAATTTTATTATAACTACTTACAGTTGCAAGAAAAAGTATGTGAAGTCTTTGGGATTACTTTGATTTCTGTATAAATTGGTCATTAAATGTGTTCTGATCTTCATCTCGGTCACAACACAGTTTAATCTGAGGCCACACGAAAAATTATATGTTTGCATGGTTTCATTGAGAACAACGTGCAAACATTCACAGTGCGGAGTAGAAAAAAGTATGTGAACCTTTAATTTAATAATATTTAATAACTGGTTGACCCTCCTTTGGCAGCAATAACTTCAAACAAACGTTTCCTGTAGTTGCAGATCAGAGCTGCACAACGGTCAGGAGGAATTTTGGACCAGTTCTCTTCACTAAACTGTTTCAGTTTAATATTCTTGGGATATCTGGTGTGAATCGCTCTCTTGAGGTCATGCCACACATTCTCACAGTGTAGTGCAATCGAGGTATTATTAATCAGAGCAACAAATCTGTGTGAAACAAGAGCAGGCTGAATATTTTTCCACTTGCAAGTACTATGTAATTGGAGAAGGCGCACTGACCCTGGATGGCTATAATTTGAATGGAAACACAATCGGTCTGTTAGAACGCGGCCTACCTTTGGCTTTCAGGTATGGTTCGTTCGTGTGCATGAGTGCATGCTGGGATCTGATGGCCGCCCGCTGTTGCTGCAGGTGCAGGCAGTTAAACCAGATCGCGGCCTGTAAACTGCTCGGCAGCGACATGTGTAAGGTATATGGGACATCCATAACGCTCGGCTTTCTGCGTGCCGTTGCGTAACTGCAGATCATCTCCCAGAAGTAGCTCACTTCTGAGTTTGTACGCATGATGTGTAAGGTTTAAGTTTAAACATGTGCCGTCTTTGTGTGAGTTCCCTCAGTCTACGCCAGATGCAAAGGATATGTATATCCAGACGTGCTTAACTTGACGTCTACTGTCACACATATTACTTCCTGATATGTTCCACGCCAGGGTCATGTTTACATCCAGCCTCCTCTCTTTATATAGTTCCTCATAAATGTTTAACACACAAAAGACTAAACTCTTTGTGGATTCATTCAGGTTTTGATGGGGGTATTTATAAGTACGGGCATCATTCACACACATACATACATGGGATTTAACAGTGGGGGGTGTGTGGCATGGGCAACCCAGTTACTTACAGGAACGGGTATGAACAGTGTATTGCACGCGTTTGGGTGCCGGTTGTTGAATTCCTTTATTTGATGGTTCTGGTTTTCATGCCTTCATGTACCATGGGGTGGAGTCATGTCGGGACAGAAATGGACCATCCCTAAACTGTTCTCATTATTCTAAACACATGGCTTACTGGACTGAACAGAGCTTTTAATTCAATAATTAATTCCATGCCATTCATTGAAATAAAATGGAGGGGAAGACACAAGGCGCTTGGTGTATAACAATAGGCACACAGGTTGCATTTAGGGGAAGATGCAAGACGCTTGGCGTATAATGATAGGCGCCAGGTCAGAGTGGAGGGGAAGACACGAGGCACTTGAGGTGCGCACTGGGTGCGTTGAGGGGAGGACGCAGTATGCTTGGCGTATAATGATAGGCGCACGGGTAGAGTGGAGGGGAAGACACCCGACGCTTGGTGTGTAACAATAGGCGCACGGGTTGCGTTGAGGGTAAGACACGAGACGCTTGGCGTATAACAATAGGCGCACGGGTAA